>CM040463.1:20592638-20649087 GCA_022758105.1 Pangasianodon gigas | reverse complement strand
AAAAAAAAAAAAAAAAAAAAAAAAAAAAAAAAAAAAAAAAAAAAAAAAAAAAAAAAGAACTGGTGCAAAGCCTGAAAATTCTTCAAGAATGGCAATTGCGTTCAATTTAGTACAACTGAAATCTGGTTCTGCCAGGTAAAGACAAAATTACATCATTCACTGGGTTTTAGTCTTGGGAAGACAAAAAGTTTCTTAAAATCATGACTTACTCCAGCCACGGCATATAAAATGTCCACCACACGTCCACAATGGCAGCATTTAAATAGAGTCTGTGAAAAGGTTTTCATTCATAGGTACCTTATGAATAAACCATATACTCTTTTTTGTATTCGTATTGTATTTTGAACATTTTGACATTGATGACTCTCACTGCTCTTAATTGCTGTTATACTGGATGTGCAATTATGCCCCGCTGGCAAACTCAGCTCAAGTCATCAAGCCAGCAAGAGGATAAGATCTAAGTGACTTTGAAAGAGGGTTCATTACTGGGGTAGGAGCTTTAGTCTGCTCTACTGGCTTGTGTTTCAGTTCTGAACAGTGACAGAAGCTTCTGTGTGCACTTGATTCACTGCTCCACGCTTGTAAATAGCTTTGTGCACATTCAGTTCACAGCAGCTCGCACTATCTGTTAAAACACACTTGCTAATACTATTCTGGACCTCAGGTTGGCCACCCTCACGCTCTCTGTTAATGATAATGTTTAAATGCAATATAATTACTTCTTCTAGAAAACATAGCCTAAGCATTGGTACAATGAAGCCAACTAGTTGAAGGAAAGGTTTGGGCTTGAAAAGGATTTGATGATTTTTGGTCTTGATCTTGACTCGGCCTCTCTTTCCTTTGGACACGATGTTGACTTGGCCTTGAATCCCTTAATACTTAATACTTGATCTTGACTGGATCTTGGCTAGTCCTGGTCTTGGACTTATCTTGGACTTTGCAAAGGTGGTCTTGACTACAACCCTACCATCAACTGCAATTGCAATTGCAAGGAAAGTAGTAAATGTTCTTCAAGTGACTGAAAATGTCAATGCAGGACATGATCAGAATGTCAGCAAGAACTACAGATAACAACTATGTATTGTTTTTTTGAGAGCAGTTATTGGATTTCAAATCACATCCTTGAATACTACATATTATGTACACGACCAGCTGTTACATCTGGTGGAGTAGCCAACTATTTAGAAATATAGTGTAATGTTTTAGATGTATGCTATGTTTCAGTTATGTGGATTTCAGCCATGGGTCAAGTACTTGAGTTGAAATTTGAAATGTATATACCAAGTGGCATAGATATAGTCTGTGGTTGTAAAGATGTGGTTGTGGTTTCTGTCACCACTGCACGAGAGGAACGTCACTAGGTAGATTTTCCATTTTGTCAGTTTTGCTAATCAAAAAGCAAAGCAAAGAAAAAAAATGAAAAAAGCAGGAAAAACCTAATAATATATTTAAAATATGATGAATTGACATTTGTTTGTTTCAGACTAAATGCTTCATCTGTGGCATTGGGAATGACTACTTTGACACAACTCCACATGGCTTTGAGACACACACATTACAAGAGCACAACTTGGCAAACTACCTGTAAGTAGCACATGCCCACCTCACTCACACAACACTTACCTTTTTCCTTAATGAGACCTTGTGTTATAATGCGTTGCTCAACCAAAAGAGTTTCATTGTCAAACTACTGATAGATAGCACCCCCATCTAAAATCACACCACCATCACTACTAGAGACAGTGAAGAACAGTCAGCAGACTGCTGTGTCCTTTCTAAATCTAAAATCTAAAACCAGATTATCATGTTGCAACATAATCAGCTTAAAGTATCTCGGCTTCAGTCAGCATTTAAATTAATCCTTGTTGTTTTATGCCTATTCAGTTTACTATTTGTTATGCCGGATGTTTTAGGTTTTTCCTAATGTACCTTGTCAACAAGGATGAAACAGAGCATACTGGCCAGGTAAGATTGCCTTTCCCGTTTTCCTGTCCTGTCCTGTTCTGTCCATATATGAACGAAACTGAACCATAAAATAAAATTCTCCAGAGTAAGCAAAACGTTTCTTCATTTGAAATATATATTGAGCTTGGTTTTAGAATAGGCTTGGACTGTCTTCAGGAAATGAGCTATCCTTTTCTGTTGTTGTTTTTACATGTTGTTTGTTTGTTCCCAGCAGAGGCTCTGCTTTTTTCTTTCTTGTTGTCATTCTGGGTCTAGTTTTTCTTATACATGTACAGTGAATATAAAAGGTCTACACAGCCCTGTTAAAATGGCAAGTTTCTGTGATTAAAAAAATTAAACCAAGATAAATCATGTCAGAACCTTTCCCACCTTCTATGTGAAATTACAACATATAAAAATTAAGTGAAAAACAATCAGAAACATTTTGTGACAAATAAAAAAGTTACAATATCCTTAATAAGTGTGCACACCCTTTAATAATTGGGGATGTGGCTGTGTTCAGAATGAACCAATCACATTCAGTCTCATGTCAAAAGTAATTATCATACAGCTGTCATCAGTGAAATTATTCTGATTAACCCCAAATAAAGACCAGCTGTTTCTGTAGGATTTTCGTGACATCTTCTTGGTTTCATCTGACTTCTGAAGCCATGGTCTGCAAAGAGCTTACAAAGCCTGTACAGGGCCTCACTGTCGAAAGGTATCAATGAGGAGAGGGTTTCAAAGAAATTTCCAAAATATTAGATGTACCGTGGAATACCACGAAGGCCATCATCAACAAGTGGAGACAATGGAGCACCACAGTGACATTACGAAGAGGACAACAAAGACTTACCAGGGAGGCTGCTAAGAGACCAACGGCAACATTAAATGAGCTGCAAGTACTGATTACTGTCTGCATGTGACAACAATCTCTCATATTCTTCATATATCTGGGCTATGGGGGAGGGTGGCTAGGCAGAAGCCCTTTATCACTAAAGACATCCAAGCCCAACTAAATCAAACCATGTGGCAAAATGTGTTATGGTCTGATGAGACTAATTCCAAAAGGTATGTTTGGTGCAAAAAAAGCACATCAACAAAAGAACACCATACCCGTGGTGAAGCATGGTGGTGGCAGCATCATGCTTTAGGGCTGTTTTTCTTTAGCCAGAACTAGGGCTTTTATCAAGGTGGAGGGAATCATGAATAGCTAGAAAATACCAGCCAATTTTAGTGCAAAACATTTAGTTGTCTGCTACTAAGCTGAAGATGAAAAGGAATTTCACCTTTCAGTACAACAGTGACCCAAAGCAGAACCCAGACCTGAATCCAACTAAAAATCTGTGAGGTGATCTGAAGCGGGCTGTGCGTAGGAGAGGCCCTTACAATTTGATGGATCTAGAATGTTTTTGCAAGAAAGAGCGAGAAAATATTGCCAAGTCAAGATGTGATAGACTCTTGATAGACTCAAGATGTGATAGACATGCTGATAGACTCTTACCAAAAAGACTGAGTGGTGTAATAAAATCAAAAGGTGCTTCAACAAAGTATTAGTGTAGGGGTGTGCACACTTATGCAACTAGGTTATTGTAAGTTTTTTCTTTTTCTTTTTTTCCCTATAAAAGTTTCTGATTGTTCTTCACTTTATTTGTATACTTTGCAATTGCACATTACAGGTGAGAAAAGATCTGACATGATTTATCTTAGTGTCATTCTTTTACTTCACAAATACCTGCCATTTTAACAAGGAGTTTTTAGAAGTTGTGTACACTTTTTACATCCACTGTATTTTCAGTGATTTCCTGCTTGTGTTCATCTAGACTCAGGCCCTGCTAATTTGCTCATTCAAACTAGCTCATTCATTTTTCTCCCTCATCAGTACATTCAGAAGCAGTTTCCGTTTATTTCCTCCACAGGAGTCGTATGTGTGGAAGATGTATCAGGAGCGATGCTGGGATTTCTTTCCAGCTGGAGACTGTTTCAGGAAACAGTATGAGGACCAGCTGGGCTAAAGCAAGTGAGATTCCAACCCACCAGCCTGTCCTCAGAGCTGTGAGCAGTATACCAGCTGCTTTTTCAGTTTGTATTTGAACCACTGACATTCTACACCCAATAAATGGTCCTTCTCTTTCATACTATTTTG
Source organism: Pangasianodon gigas (assembly GCA_022758105.1). Taxonomy (NCBI): domain Eukaryota; kingdom Metazoa; phylum Chordata; class Actinopteri; order Siluriformes; family Pangasiidae; genus Pangasianodon; species Pangasianodon gigas. The sequence goes on along the minus strand of CM040463.1, from coordinate 20,644,997 downwards.
CAGGAGGAGTCCCAATGCCATGTTTTTTGTCTACCACAGATGATGCTACATGATGCATTTAAAGTTCTAATTGTTACCTCGGTCAACAGTGCCAATTTAGCAAAGACTGTCTTGTTTTACCCTGTATTATTTTCCATATTTGTTTCTCAGAAAAAAAGAGAAAAAGAAAAAAACATCCCCTCTGCCACATAACCCTGAAACCTCTGCACAAAGTTTTTGTCCTTTAAGAACCACTAGGTTTTGTCGGGTTACAGAACATGTGAGCCTACACCCTTATATGCACAAGAATACTATTTAAATTTTTGGAGCGAATGGAGCAGAATAAACACATGCCAAAAGGGAGTGATGAAGTATCTACAGAGGATATGCATTTTGAAGCTGTGTTCAGATTTCATTAAACTGCTTGCTTATTTGAGCTATGGAATGAGCCCAGGGCAGGTATGTATAAAGCCTCTCAGAGTAAAATTTTGGTCTTAAGTGCCAAGAAATCAGGAAATATAGTAACTCTGTACTTAGGCCTAAGAATGAACGCAATGTACAAAAATTCTTTAGCCTTAGGAGTACTCTTAAATGGTTGAATATTTATGGGCAAGAGTTTCTTTTCAGGTGGTAGGTCTGAGATAGGATCTAGGATGTATTGCAACTGATGTTATCCTTTTTTTTTTTTTTAATCTTAGAACTAGTCAGTAATCAAATATCTCCAACATTATAAGAAACAATGCAATAATGGCTGATTGAGGCACAGCCATTAAGGTCATGTGGTCATGGCTGTTCTGTTCATTTGATCTCAAAACTAAGATGGCACGTGGATTGTAAATATGAATAAACGACACATTTTAGTTATAAAGTGCTTCCATTCTTAGCCAATTACTCATAATATACAACATAATATACAGTATCAGTGGCTTTAGCTGTTATACTTTCAGGAGTGCTGCATCTCGGGCTGTCTCTACCCATAATGGCTCTGCTGGAGTGACCAATCACAGATTGCACACAAATTTCCCCAAGTCCACCTGTGCTTAAACCCTGCAAAAGCAATACCAATATAAAATTTAATACAGTCAGTTGTTAAACCTGGAAATAATAGACTATTTCATTTGTCCATGGCTTTATTTTAATGCTTTATTTTAATTTATTTTAAATGCTGTGATCTGCATCTGGCATTTTAATAGAGAATACCCTCTTTTCTCGCAATCATATGTGGTGCGCAATACAGCAGGATATGTATCATTAATCACCTCTACTAACTCCTAGCAAGCCGCTTTCTTATAAATTTCTCATTCTTATCTTATCAGATTGAACCCTGATATTATCATTATCCTTTTTTTTTATCATACTCTTTATGCTGTCCTTTCTTCATCCAACTCAGCTATAGGCTTTGTTTTTGGGTCCAGTGGGGTTTGTGTTTGAATAGAGAATTACATGTCATAAACAAGCTAAATCTCTGAAGCATCCATTAGTGTATATGGAGCTGTAACTGGATGTCCTTGGTGGAAGTGGCATTAAATCTGTTATTATTGACACTGTAGCTTATTAAATTGAAATATTTATTTTTGTTACATAAATATATTTGCCATATGGAACATGACTAGTTAGCATGTGTTTGCAGGGTTTTTTTTCTTCATAAACATAAGCTAAAATACATCATTGATGTGATTTTGCTTTGCATACAGCCTACATCTTGTGCACTTTTTTGGTTCTTACTATGGAATTGTGATGTAGTTAACCATTTTATCACAATGCAACCATTGTACTTCATGCTTTAGATTTAATCCTAAGATTAACTACTCCTTGCGAAGAGTTGCTCAGAGAACTTTTATGACACATTTTTACATCCAGCTTTTACTAAGATTTTTTTTCGGCCTAAGACCTCTTAAGTAGTGTAATTCAAAAACTTTATACATGCCAGCCCTGGTCTAAAAATGGTTGGTCATGGAATGAATTGCCTCCTATCAAGTACTGGTGAAGTGCCTTATCTTCATGACAACTAAAGCTATGCAAATTCGTTTCCTTTCTTTATTTTATATTTTTGCCATTATAAGCATAAGGCAGATGCTCAGAGTAACATAGCTTTTAAATATTATTTTGAACAGGTACAAAATAAATGTATGTCTTGCAAGAAGCAGTGTTACTGTAATATGAAACAGAATGATCATGAAGCAACATAAATTTAATAGAGAATTGTGGCAAACAACCTAATAAAAAAAAGGCAGATTGCTGTTGTATGGCCATTTCTATGTAGTAGCCTTGCTGAGTTGTGCATTTCTTTTAAAGGACAAATAAAGACATTGATGAATAACATCTTTTATTTTGGGATGCAACTTTCATTTGTTTATAAATATTTCATAACTCTTATGGTCCTGATTTAAATCACTTACATAATATTAATGCTGAAATTGCCCATTTGGGAACAGGCATGGAAAATTAGACAGATTATTATTTCAATATTATATTAATAACACCCATGATTACACTCATATTTACAAAGAAGTAAACACTTTATAAAAACATGTAAATATGATAGCATTCAGAAATTATATTTTGTAATAATTATCTGTAATGCGTACCTGTAGCTCATATCACTCATATTCCAAAAGCAGGCTAGTTGTAATAGTTTGGCTCCATTTTCTTATTGAGAACTCTGACAAAATCTCACTTTACTTTATTCTTCAATTCATTCCTTTTTTTATGGAGACCATGGGGGCAAGGAGCTGAGTAGTGAGGATGAGAACAACAAAACTTGTCAATAAATGATGAATTCAGTATGTACTGTAAGAAGCCAGTATCCATCACTGTTCCCCAGAGCTATAATATTCCCAATCCAATCAATTACCTCATTTGGCTCATGGTTTTATCCAAAGAGACTTACAATTAAGATAGGATACAACTGAGCAGTTGAGGGCTAAGGGCCATGCTCAATGGCAACTGTACCTCTACTCAGCTTTACCCTGAGGCTCTCCAGGATTGTCAAGCTTGTCACACTATCATGAAGAGTAAACCCAGCACCCCTGTGGAGGAACATCTTTTCTGCCACCTGTACTGGTGATCATAGGTGAAGACAGGGATATCGATTATTGTTGTCATCATTGATCATCTCCAGAGTTGTTCCATCACTTTCTATTTGTTTAAACGCACTGCTTTTTGATTCAGCAGGTGACAAATTGCTTGCATCTGTCAGAGCAACTATGGAAACAGCATAGTTACAGTGGATATAAAAAGTCTACACATCCCTATCAAAATGGCAGGTTTTTGTGATGTAAAAAAAAAGAAACGAAGATAAAGCATGTTAGAAATTTTACCACCCTCAATGTGAAATTACAACATATAAAAATTAAGCGAACAACATTTTAGGGAAAAATAAAATTCAGTCTCATTATGTCTAACCCCAAATAAAGACCAGCTGTTTCTGTAGGATCTTCTTGGTTTCATCTGACTGCTGAAGCCATGGTCTGCAAAGAGCTTACAAAGCCTGTACAGGGTCCCACTGTCGAAAAGTATCGATCAGGAGAGAGGTATAAAAAATTTCCAAAACATTAGATGTACCATGGACCACTGTGAAGGCCATCATCAACAAGTGGAGAAAATGGAGCGCCACAGTGACATTACCAAGAACAGGATGTCGCTCCTAAATTTATAAAAGGACAAGACAACAACAAATGACTCTGCAGTGGTGGGGTGTATTAGGGATGGACAGGAGTCGGAGTACAGGGGACTACTGGATAACTTTGTGGACTGGTGCACTAAGAATGACCTACTCCTAAATGTGACAAAGACCAAGGAGATGGTGGTGGACTTTAGGAGGACTAAAACTTTGATTAAAAAGTTTGTGTACACTTAAATGACAGACTGGACTGGAGGACCAACACTGATGCTGTGTACAAGAAGGGAATGAGCAGACTCTACTTTCTGAGGAAGCTCAGATCTTTCAATGTATGCAACAACTTCTACCAGCCTGTGGTGGCAAGTGCCATTTACTGTGCTGTGGTCTGCTGGGGGGGCAGCATCAGTGCCAGGGATACCAGCAGGATTTCGCAAGGCTTATTCGCAAGGCTGGAGCTATCATTGGACACAAACTGGAGACGTTTGTGAGACGTCAGTGAGGAACAGGAGGTCACTGAACAAACTGCTCTCCATCATGGACAATCCATCTCACCCACTCTACAACACACTACAGAGTCAGCGGAGCTCCAAAAGACTCATTCAAATTCGTTGTCACAGAGAACGTTACAGGAGTTCATTCTTACCATTCGCAATAACATTGTACAACAGCTCACCTGTGTGTGACAGATGATAACACTTTCACATTACACTACTACAAGAAAGCTATCATTTAGACAGCTGTCATTATATTCTACATTCTTAAGGTTCTTTATATTCATTATTCACTGCCAGTTTTCTTATGTAAATACTGATGTAAATCTGGTTAAATCTACAACTGTGTTCCATATCTGCACTACTACATTAATTTAACTTATTGTATTTTATATTTTATATTTTGTGTGTATACGTGTTGTATCTTGCTACTGACCATGCTGCTGTAACACAAGAATTTCCCTCATGGGATCAATAAAGTATATCTATCTATCTATCTATCTATCTATCTATCTATCTATCTATCAAAAACTTAACAGGGAGGCTGCCAAGAGGCCTATGGCAACATTAAAGGAGCTGCAGGAATATCTGACAAGCACTGATTACTCTCTGCACGTGACAACAATCTTTCATTTTTTTCTCGTCTGGTCTATTGGGTAGGGTGGCTAGATGGAAGCCCTTTCTCACAAAAAAACATCCAAATTCAACTAAATCACCCCAAGCTATGTAGCAAAATGTGTTATGGTGACATTATGGTTATGATGAGATCAATTCCAAAAGGTATGTTTGGTGCAAAAAAAAAAAAAAAGCACATCACCAAACAAATACCATACCCACAGTGAAGCCTGGGGGTGGCAGCATCATGCTTTAGGGCTGCTTTTCTTCAGCTAGAACTGGGACTTTTATCAAGGTGGAGGGAATCATGAATAGCTACAAATACCAGTCGATTTTAGTGCAAAACCTTTAGGTGTCTGCTAGTAAGCTGAAGATGAAAAGGAATTTCACCTTTTAGCATGACAATGATCCAAAGCATACATCCAAATCAACAAAGGAGTGGCTTAACGCAAAGAAGATCAATGTTTTTGAATGGCCTAGCCATAGCCCTGACCTCAATCCAACTAAAAATCATGCCATTTTAACAGGGGTATGTAGACTTTTTATATCCACCGTCAAAAACTGAAAATATTTTACCATAAATAAATTATGCCCATTTGACAAAAGAAGGTTTGACCAACCTTTCGATTATTTCAGTTAAATATACAGTAATCATATCTATATGAACCACGTTATGTCATTAGCAGGTTTGAGCAACTGATTTATAAAACCTAAATTTATAACAGAGCAAATTTCAAATAGGCCTCATGCCATTGCTATTATTGTGTTGTGACCACAAAAGTTGAGAACGTTTCAACTCAGAGAAGGGCACCCATGTTCTTATTTCATGCACGTGTGATGGTTTTGTGGGATTGAGCCTACTCTGCTGATGAACAAATTCATGTCTCATGTGAAAAGCCCTTTTTTCAAATAATGAATGGTCATTGCATTATAAATGACTGAATTTTAACCTCGGGTCATCACAATCATTGACCTAGAAATAGGAGTAATTATGTAAACTCAGCAGGATTGTGTTAATCCCTACATCTGCTGTGATCACTGACCTTGCCTCTGTAGCCCAGTTCAAATTTAGTATTTGCTTTGGGGTTTTTTTTTTTGGCTTCTTAATTTTCTCACTCTTTCAAGAGAGACATAAAAGGCAGGCCTGTTGTGTCCAATATCCAATCTGATTGCAAGTCTGTATAACCCACAGATATTGGCAATGAAATTGTCTACTATGCTGGCAGTCACTTAAATCTACCAGAGGTCACTTTTTGACACACCACATCCTTGGCTATTTTAGTGGTTCAATCTGCTTAAAAGCAATGGTATTGCAAGTAATGGTGAGAGAATCCTGGGGGAATTTTGTTTTTTTGAAGCCTGAAAGATTCAGAAGGCCACTAACATTCAGTGGTTGATCTGCAGATAAGGAGATTAAAGGTATACTCCACCTTCTACAGATTTAACACAACTTGTGACACACCCTACTGTCCTGATAAGTGGATTGTTTTGTCCATATATGCTTCACTGAGGAAAATATAGAACAATACTGCAAACATTTTAGTAATAAACTATATTAATGATATATTAATAAAACAAACTAATTTGATATAGTATTAATATAGTATCAGCTCAATGTGCTTTGAGCTGATACTATATTAATACTATATCAAATTAGTGATCATCCATAACATTAAAACAACTGACAGGTCATTGATTATCTCGTTACAATGGCACCTGTCAAGGGGTAGGATATATTAGGCAGCAAGTTTACAGTCAGTTCTCAAAGTTGATGTGTTGAAAACAGGAAAAATGGGCAAGGGGAGCGAAGGCTAGTCTGTGTGGTCTGATCCCACAGAAGAGCTACTGTAGAACAAATTGCTGAAAAAGTTAATGCTGGCTATGATAGAAAGGTGTCAGAACACACAGTGCATAGCAACTTGTTGCATATGGGGCTGCGTAGCCGCAGCCCGGAGAGAGTGCCCATGCTGACCCCTGTCTACCACCGAAAGTACCTACAATGGTCATGTGAGCATCAGAACTGGACCATGGAGCAAAGGAAGAAGGTGGCCTGGTCTACATCATGTTTTCTTTTACATCAGGTGGACAGTGGGTTAAGCGTATGTCGCTTACCTGGGGAAGAGAATGGCACCAGGATGCACTATGGGAAGAGATGGCACCAGGATGCACTATGTTCTGCTGGGAAACCTTGGGGTCTGGCATTCATGTAGATGCTACTTTGACACATACCACCTACCTAAACATTGTTGCAGACCAAGTACACCCCTTTATGGCAAAGGTATTCCCTAATGGCAGTGGCCTCTTCAGCAGGATAATGCGCCCTGCCACACTGCAAAAAAATGTTCAGGAATGGTTTGAGGAACATGACAAGAGAACAAGAGTTCAAGGTTTTGACTTAGCCTCCAAATTCCCCAGATCTCAATTTGATCAAGCATCTGTGGGATATGCTGGACAAACAAGTCCGATCCATCGAGGCCGCACCACGCAGGTACAATTTGTGCAGATTGATAAGGAAATTAGCTGGTAAGTTTTACTGAGCATCTTGCAGAACCGGCCACAGTTCTGGAAACTTTGACTGTCGCACTTGCTTCTTATGTTTGCATGCAAAACCCAGCAGCCTTCATTATGTTTTTTTGTCTGAAAAGTGGTCTCTTATGTAATATGCTGCTTTCTTTACTGACATACAAACATTTTTCTGTAACATTTAATTTTGTGCTGGAAAACTAATGTTTGGAAATCTAAAATGTTTTTGTAAAAATAAAATTTTTTAACAGAGTTTGTACTAAAAAAAGTAGGGTGCCTAAGACTTTTGCACAGTACTGTCTCTCTCTCTCTACACACACACACACACACACATACATACATTATATATATATATATATATATATATATATATATATATATATATACATACATATACAGTACACAGAGTATGTGTATATATTTTTCTGAATATATGCTCCTAAACAAACTGTTTTACAGTGAAATGTAAATGTTTTTTAAAACATTTAAATAAATTTTTAAAAATTTGATATTAGCTACAATATTAGCTTTCTACTGATGATTTTCTAATGTGCCAGAACATTTTTACATTGTAAAACCAGTGAGTAGATCTGTACTGTACTTCTTTTTGACACTTACTTTTCATTACTCTCATGGAGAATATGTTAAAAATCTATGGCTAAAATTTACTTTCTCCTTCCTAAATAGAAATGTGGATATTAATTGGTCAAGATCTTGGATGATGATTGGCTAGCAGGTAATGCCCTCCCAATCCCAATCTCCCTTCCCCTTTTGCTCACACATCAGGTGGTTCTTCTCTAGAAACAAACAAAAAAAAAAATCTGCTGCATCCATTGGTTGGTCAAGCTTTCTGTTTACTGCAACAAAAGCTTGATGGTGAGACACAGAGAAACTAGAACTTAAGTAGTGGTGCTAACAAGGCATAATGAGACACAGATGAGAGTGATTAGTGAGGTATGTGACATGCTGGGGCTTATGGGTAGTGTAATTCTGTGCCCTTTGGCGCTACCATGACATAGATAAGTAAATTAGAACAATTCTGATCATTTAAAAAATCACTAAAATGTTGTTAGTGGAAAAAAAAAGTGTCTTCAGAGACTGTGGAGAGCAAACATCCCCCTCTCTCATCCTCACTTCACTCTATACAGGTGCATTTAATTAAAATTTGTGAAGGTCTAGTAACATAATATTTCATGTGTACACAGGTCCAGATAAGCAACTAACATGACTAAATTGTGTCAAAATCATTTGTTCATGGCTAGAAATAAGCCAGCTGAAGTGCTATTGACAGACTAGCCTATCTCCAAACAGTAGCCATAGCCAGCTAGTCACCACACTACACTGGACTCCAGCGAAAGCATTTTTCCCTCATGAGTATCTGGTGAGAGCTGAGGCTGATGGACGAAGACCATATGGTGGGACCAGCCATGCTCGCATCACAAGACTCAGTGGGCTGCTGCTCAGTCTGGCAATAGGGAGCAGAATCTTCACTGCAGCACCAGTTCCAACAGAAAGACTGGAATACATTTGTTTCCAAGGCCACCCTGGACTCCCACATTAGTATCTATACCAACTCTGTTCTGGGCCAGATCAACAGGTGTGTTGACACAATCAAACTGTAAGAGAATTAAAACATTCCACATACAGAAGCCATGGATGAATAATGAGGTCCATCTCCTACTGATGGCACGAGATGCTGCTTTCTGGTCTGGAGACCAGGAAGCCTACAGCTCATCAAGGGCCAACCTGAGAAGGGGAAGCATGAAAGCCAAATACAAGAATAAAATGTGTATAGAGGACTTCAATTTCAATAACACTGATCATCAATGCATGTGGCAGGGCATCCAAACACTCACTGACTACAAAGAGCACTCCAGGCTTTTATATCAACACTTCCCCCTCAATCAGCATAGCCTCCTTCCCTGAAGAGCTTAACAGGTAAATACAGACTCTCCCATGCTGATCATCCACCCAGTGACCTGCCACTCACACTCTCCACCAGTGATGTGTGCTCCAACCTGAGCAGAGTAAATGCACACAATTGTGCACAGAATAGCTGGCTGAGGCCTTCAGGGACATTTTCAACCTGTCCCTGGCCTAGGCAGTGGTTCGAACCTGCTTCAAGACAGCAACCATTGTGCTAGTGCTAAAAAATGCCACTGCCATGATCGACAACGACTTCTATCCTGGTGCCCTCATACCCATAATTGGCAATTGTTTCGAAAGGCTGATTCTTTGTCATCTGAAATCCTGCCTACCCTAAACACTAGACCCATATCAGTTCGCCTACTGCCCTAACAGCTCAACAGAAGATGCCATCACCATGGCACTCCACTCTGCCTTGCCCCACCTGAATAATAGCAACTAATACATTAGAATGCTATTCACTGACTTCAGCTCAGGCTTTAACACCGTAAACCCTTCCAAGCTGATCTTGACCTTGGCATTAGCACCTCCCTCTGCAATTGAACCCTTGACCTCATAACTAACAGACCACAGTCTATTAGGTTTGACAGCCACATGTCCTTCTCCCTTAAAATGAACACCGGGATTCCACAGGGCTGTGTGCTTAGCCCTCTACTCTACTCTCTTGTCACCCATGACTGTGTACCTATTCATGGTTTGAACTTCATAATCAAGTACATAGATCACACCACAGTGGTAGGCCTGATCAGCAATGATGATGATGAAACAACCTACAAAAAGGAGGCCCAGCACCTGGCAATGTGGTTTGTCAATAGTAACCTGTGCCTTAACAAGCAGAAGACCAAGGAGGTCAATGTGGAATACCAGCAGACCACGAGGAGCCACACGCACACCTCTATATACATCAATGAGGCTGAGGTAGAGAGTGTGACCAGCTTTTAATTCCTGGGTGTCCACATCTCCATAGACCTCTCCTGGGCCCTCCACCCTGATCAGAAAGTTGCATCAGTGTCTCTACTTCTTGAGGAGACTGAGGAAATCTCACCTATGTACTCAGATACTAGTGAAACCGTCTAGTTCTTTCACTGTACCATTGAGAGCTTACTGATGAACTGCATCTTAGTGTGGTATGGCAGCTGCTCAGTCTCCAACCACAAGGCCCTTCAGCAGGTGGTGAAAACCGATCAACATATCACTGGTGCCCAGTTTCTTCCTCTCAGCAATTAACATGCTGAACTCCTCACAACATCACAAAACCCCCTTCCTCCAACTCCCCCATAGCTGTTAGCACTCAGATCAATTTACACCATTGCAGTTTCCACATACTTCTCCTCTGCACACACACCCATACCTCTGCACATATGCCAACTTTATACAGTTTGCACAGTCTTGCACATTCTTCTAATTGGACTTTACATTCAGTTCTACTGTTGTGTCTTTGGTTTCCACTCATGCCACTGGAGACACATTCACTACCCCCATTCCAATTTGCACCTTTGTCCACTGCACTGTACTGTCTTCAATTACTTTAATCCTTGTCTCCTGGCTTATGTTACACACATATCATACCACTTGCACTGCTCTTAATGCCTTATATACCATTTGCACTGTTTTTGATACTATACCATGCCATCTGTATTTTATCTTATATGGTCTTTTACGATCCGCCATGGCTACTTTGATCAAAAGGTGCAGGCTCTTTGTTTGTTGGTACCATTAATAGTGAAGGCTACAGCAGGGGGCAGAGCTTTCTTTTACAAAGCCCCACAGTTGTGGAACAGCCTTCCAATTAGTGTTCAGGACTCAGACACAGTCTCAGTGTTTAAGTCTAGGCTGAAAACACATTTGTTTAGTCAAGCCTTTTGTTATTTTTTTTTCTTAGGTAAAGGAGCAGATCTGGAGGGTTCATGGGCATAGAATGTTTTGGTGAAATGGAATGTTTGGATGCTGTCACCCCCCCACCGTCATGCCTTCACTCAGGTTTGTTGACTGTGGAGTGGCTAGCAACTTTATGTCCCAGGACACCCTCATGTCTGTGTTACCTTCTAGCTCTCCCTTTTAGTTATGATGTCTGAGAATAATTTCCAGTAGATTTTGGAGTGGCTGAATGCAAAAATACCCACAGCCACTCCAAAATCTACTGGAAATTATTCTCAGAAGAGTGGAGGCTATTATAGCAGCAAATGGGGGACCAACAATTGAATGGGATTTTCAAGAAGCACATATCGGTGTAATGGTCTGGTGTCCACATACTTTTGGCCATATAGTGTATATTTGGCATTGGTCTTCGAGGTAAGCTTGTTTGGCAATTCAGGAGTCACAATATCCCATAGTGAGATACTGAAATGAATGCTTGAAAGAGAACTTCCTGGTTCTTTGAAAGCATGAGTGAGTACTGGACCACCCTCCTAGCATAGAGTGAGGAAGGGATGTGCTTATCTAGACTGACTAGATGACGTGCTTCTCAGGTTATAATGTAACAGGAAATCCCTCTTTAATCCCTCCTTCAAAACTTCCCTTTCTGACCTCTTTACCTCTCTCTGGCCTAGTGAGCTGCCTTCAGCTAAACAATGTACATTTTGCAGAATGCATCACCAAGGATATTTATATTTACATACATATTTACATACATTTATAACATCTAAAAATGTTTTGGGTTCTCTCTTCCTTCCATTGATGACAATTACCCATTTTACTCTACTCTAAACACTGCATCCACAAATGCATTAGCACAGTGGATGACCCCTCTACACCCTCCTACCCCAGTCTTTGACTCTTTAACCTTCTTCTGTCTAGCAGAAGTTATGTGTAGCAGGTTTCTCTCTGTGAGTGGTGAGCAAGCATGTGTGTGTGGCCACAAGGAGAGCAAAGCCAAAGCTAAATAGAAAGCAGTGAGTGAGCTGGATAGCTGCATTGTTATTTGTTTTGAAAGGAATTTTAGGTTGCTGACTAGCATGCCAAGGGCATGAGCACAAATTAAAAAGCTCTCATGAACAGTTATTCTGGGTCTACTGTGTTCTCTAATTGGTGCACTGCTGATATTGTTACATTGGTGCTGAAAGGCTATCCAAATGGTCTGGTCCTTGGACCATACTGCAGCATACGCAACATCAGGCTCAATTCAAACTGCAACAGCAAGAGATATTCACCCATATCACGGATGAAGAGATCAAACCATCAGAAACCTCTTGACCCCTTCCTCCTCTCCCACTATACCACCAACAATTTCTGTCTCCCCTAGCCAGTATGACAACTCAGGATGATGTCAAGGCATAACTGGACATGGTTGAGGGCACCACCTTGGCATGGTGGGAGCTCCTCTTCCAGGCTCTTAAACAGGAAAGGCCCAGCTGGTAACCCAAAGACTGCCAACTGAGAGCCAGCTGGAGTATCCTGCCTATTTATATCCTCATGTTTCATAGTTCCAGCAGTCTTATCAAGCATTCTTTGTCTTTAAAACTGAGCCTTAGTTTCCGAGTTTTCTAGTTTCCGAGTTCTGTATTTTCTGGTTTAGACCCTTGCTTGCTTTCCCAGCTTTTGATTATGGATTATCCTTGTGTTTTGCTGTCTGCTTTTTCTCTGACCTTTGCACTGCTATGAAATGTTTTGACAAATATTGGATTACTCCTAATAAACATGTTAATGCACTTGCATCCTGAATCACTTCTGAAGACTTCACTGCTAGAGGAGGTAGCGAATCAACCGGCCCCCATGCAGACTGTCAATTTCAGTCTGACTTCCGCAAAGTAAAGATGACAGTTTTGGGGGTTCGGAGAAAGCTTCACTTACTCTACGCTGCCTGTGGCCACCTGGTCCATGCAGCCTGCTGCCACCTGCTCCATGCAGCCTCCTGGTCCACATCGCCCACTGACTCTGCAGAATATGTCGTTGTCCCACTGAGCACTCACTCTGTGGAGGATGTTATCTCTCCACTGCCTGGTGATTCTGCTGAGGATGTGGTCTCTCTGCTGCCTGCTGACTCTACAGAGGATGTCGTCGCTCCACCTCCTGCTGACGTTGAGGATGATGTCTTCATCCCACCTCCTGCTGATCACGAGGATGACATTGTCACCTCACCTCCTGCTGACTTCGAGGATGACATCGACGCCCTGCCTCCTGCTGACTTTGAGGACAATGTCGTTACTCCACCTCCTACTGACTTTTGAGGACGATGTCATTACCCTGCCTCCTGCTACCTTCAAGGGTGACTTCATTGTCCCACCTCCTGCTCACTATGAGAATAACATTGTAATCCTGCCCCCTGCTCACTTCAAGGATGACATCATTGGAAACATCTGCCTCTGGGCCCTGGGGAGCTTGTGGACATTTCACCTAGGGGTCCATAACCCCTCGTTTTTAGTCTTTTGGCCCTTCAGGAGCCGCGCCTCAAAGGGGGGTTCTGTCATGAATTCCCCCCCCTTGGTCCTTACTGTAGCTCTCTGTGCAGGTCACAGCTCCCAGCACAAACAGTGCTTCATTTGTGTTTTTATTTAGTTCCTGTCAGGTTTTGTTTATATGGCCAAATGTGTCCTGTTTTGATTTGAGTTTTGTCTCTGCCCCCTCATGGTTTATTGCCCTATTGTGTCTTGATTGTACTCACCAGTTTTGTATTATTTTCTCTTCAGTTTGCCTATTTATACCTTGTCTTCGTAGTCTTGTAGTTCCTGCATGAAGTCTTATTGTGTATCCCTTGTCGTTAAGTCTGAGCCTTGGTTTCCAAGTTTTCTAGTTTCCATGTTCTGTGTTTTCTGGTTTAGACCCTTGATTATGGATTATCCTTGTGTTTTGATGTCTGCTTGTCCTCTGATCCCTGCAACTGGCCCCCCTATCAACTGTGATGATGAATTTTGGATTACCACTAATAAACATGCTGAGTTTATGCACTTGCATCCTGAATCTCACTCAAACACATTATACCTTCCCTCTTCATATAAGGAAGACATGTATCAAGGAAGGGGAGTATAGGAGGTAGAGTGAACTACTAATTCCTCTTCAACTGGGTTTCACTTGACAATATTATTAGACACTGACCTATGTATTAGCATGAATATATGTTTTGGACAGAAATTACAAGGCACTGTAAGCTGCCCTGGATAAGGGTGTCTGGCAAATGCTGTAAATGTAAATGCACACCTCCTTTAATGCCCATTGCTTTTGTGTGCATGAATCAGTGCCTTAATGAGGACTAGAAACTAATGTAGGCCAACCTCCTGCAGCAGTGTATGACTCGTACAACCACACACATGCACACACACCGAAAATACCAGCAGCTGGGAGTGACATGACTTCTGAGCTGCACTCTATCTAATGGACTTAATAGGAAAGTCAAAATGCACCACCTCTGTTACTGTGCTTAATCATGTGCACATCAAAACAAACCTATTCCTGTGCCTTGTTTTACATACAGGGTTTCAGCAAGAATAAACAACAAACACTGATTCATTATGTTATAAATAACAGTCTGAGTTGAATACATGTGTACGAAGGTCCACTGAGGTACTGCAATACTGGCGCAATGCTTACAGCAGTATCTCAATCTTAGCATCTTTGTTTTAATGCCACCCATTAGAATTTGTGTGTTAAGAATTGTCCAGTGATAAGAGCAAGAGCCTATGACTCATTCCTAGGCCTTCAGGCTTGAAAGTTTAAATAGCACAGTAAAAATGTTAACCTCTTTTACTTTCCCAAATGTGACTAAATGAATACTAGCATGTGAATACATGATTACTCCTCCAGAACCTTGTTTAGGTACATTGAGGTATACTGGGGATCATGAATAGGGCACACTAAATTGAAACCAATAGCACAGATTCAATATGTATAATGTATAATTTATAAATAACAAGTATATAGTAAGTGTACAACAGTTTCAATCAATGAACAGCTGACATGATGACCTTTATCCCATTGGCAACCAGAAAATATGTTCTCACTTCTCACAACTCCTGCATCTCAGGCAAGTGCAGCTCTATTTCAGCACAATATTCTGGGTTTAGTGTCCTTTGAACTAGGGCTGTTTCTCTATGTATAGCCCCTGTGATCACAGGCTGTGATCTAGAATGGAGACAGTGGAAGATATTCACAGTGCCTATGGTTGTCAAGAAGGAAGTTTACCTTGCAGCTGAGGCTGAATGCACTTATCAGGTTTCCTTTGGTCTAATATCTATGCAGTGATGGCTCAACTGTTACTATCTGGGCAGTGGTGGCTCAATGGTTAAGGCTCTAGTTTCCTGATCAGAACGTTGGGGGCTCAAGTCCCAGTACTGTCAAGCTGCCACTGTTGGGTCCTTGAGCAAGGCCCTTAACCTTGTCTCCTCCAGGGGTGCTCTATCATTGGTTAACCCTGTGCTCTAATCCCAACTTCCTAACAAGCAGGGATATATGAAGAAAAGAACTCTTCTGTGCTGTAATGTATATGTGACAAAGAAAGGCTTCTTCTTATCTAACTAAATTTTGATGAGCCCTCAATAGTCAGTGCATGGTTAAAGACTGCATTGTTCTTTTCCATGAAGAAAAAAGCTTACTGATGCTGGAGTCATTGATGGATGGATGAAGCCCTGCCTCAACAATGTATTCCTCGATAGCAGCAGTTTCATAGGAGCAGTGTTGTTTTGAAGCAGGTATGTTAGATAGCCAGAAGGTTATCTGACTATTGTAATCTCAAAGCTGTAATCTCAACAGTTGATACAATTCACACTTTTGTTGCATTTCCCCATTGTCATGGAGGAAGCAACATCTAACATTGTATCCCCCAGGCTGAATACTTCATACCAAAATTCTTTGATCTGTACCCAATATAACATTTGCCTTGGGAACAGTCAGCAGAGACAGACCAGATGTAAGCCTCATACTCTGTTCTCTGTCTCTCTGACGGCCAGCAGAGTATTGCAAATAAAGTGCTGTGTTACTGATCTTTACTGCAAAGTTTCCAGGGAACTTTCTCTGCAGCATGAAATCTGTAATATAATGCTGTACTCTAGTGGATTTCTACCTCTACCAAGGTAGGGGTATAGGTAGGGGTACCAAGGTAGGGGTAGAAAACCTTTGTAGCAGAAAAACTCTGCCAGATACTGGGTGACCATTATACTTCTGTTCTGTTCTCTTCTGTTCAGTGGAACAGAGTGGTGAGCCATTGGTGAGACTCATTTGGTGCTTAATGCAGTGCTAAGTATGATGTTGTTGGAGACGCAATATGTATTGCTGTTGATTAGTTAGGGTTAGGGTTAGGGTTAGGGTTAGGGTATGTGAACAGTTATCTGTTCACTGATGGTGACTTGAGTGCAAAACTGTTCATGGCAAATGCAGTCCTAAGCCATCATAGCAAAACTGTTCATATGAATTGCAGTCCAAACCATCTTCATAGTGCCCTGCAAGGGACTTGCATCCCATCCCATTCAAGTGTCCCATACTAAGACACTTGAAACATGATTCCATATGCCTCCATACATCACACCTGCCTCCACAGTGACCCAAATGTACCTGATTTAGCTGAGCAATGGGTGGACTACTAAGAAGATCCAATTACAGAGAGAATTCTCTGTCTTTTGCCTCAGCAGTCCAATAAACTACAAACCAGACTTCTGTTTGCACTCACTTATTGTCAATCAGCAGAGTAACTACAAATAACCCAGACTCCCACACATACTTTGAAAAGCCTCTACCCTCCATTCTCAGTGATGGGACTGAGCCATTATAGTTTATGTAGTTTTATTCCAGTTTCAACTATGTTTTGCCTGATTATCAAGTTTGCCATTGTGTAGAATGTTTGCATGCCTTTCTTTGTGGCGTATGGTGTCCAAGTGGCCTGTCCCAGACCCATTTTTGGACATTGTTGAGACCGGAGTAAATATCAGCCTGGTAGTATCTCCTGGACATGGTTATAGACATAGTTTCCTCATGCTTCTTAAACAAGGAGGATGACCAGTCAAGTTGCATTGACTAAGCTCCTGAATGACTGATTGGAGCTGTGCCAAGTCAGCTATCACTTTGCCAAATTCATCTAGAAGGCAACTTAGGTTGTTTTCTGGCCCTCTTATTACACATATTGATGTGGGTGTTTGCAACTGGATAGCTGCTGGTCAATTAGATGAGATGGGATGTAAAACCAGCTAACTCAGCAGACTCAAACAGTGCATGGTATGGTGAGGGAAAACCACTCAATCATGCAAATGGCATTTAGCCAGCAATTGGCTAGACAGCAGGGGATGTGGAAGCACTTAAGTTTGCAGAGACATTGGTAAATAGCAAAGGAAAAGCACTCAACCATGCTAGCAGTGCTTAGCCACAGGCCCACAAGTTGGCTAGTCAGCTAGATGGCAGGGGATGTGGAATCAGCTACCTCGGCAGATTCACCAATAAAAAGTGTGTGGTATGGCAACCAGTCAACCACTCTAGCAACACTTATCAACATGCCCACTTTCGACTAAATGGCAGGGAATGTAGAACCAGCTAACTTCCAGCTAAGATAGAAGATGCAACAACAAATATGTGGTGAGGGAAATCCCTGAACCACAGTACCAGCAAGTAGCCATAGGCACACTGGTCAGGACAGGGAATGTGGAACAATCTGGATGGATAACAATGGAGAACTCAAAATATGAGTTATGAGGGGTGAATGGAGGTAAGTGGCTGTTAAGTTTTAACTTAGCATGTTTTGGATGTATTCAAAATATCCTGTTTTTTTTTCTATACAGTAAGGCTAGGACACTTTTCTGCCAGGACAGATTAAATTGTAAATAGAAAAATATGTTGCTTATTATTAAAGTCTTAATATAATATAATGTTACATATTATTACAAATTAACTGTACAGTATTAGCCTGATAGTGTTATGGAAAAAATCAACATTAAAAAAGACAAATAAGGATGTCACAAGACTTATACATAGACTTAAACATATTTGAGTTATTAATTTGCATAATTGTTATTAACCTTCTCCTGTGCCGATAGGAATGACATGGATTTATAAAACATTTCTAGCAGAGAAGTGTGTTTATGTTTAAGGCTGTGTCATGGTGTAGTGAAGGGGTTAATGGATAAGCATAGCTACCACTTGCACACACAAGTACCAATCTATGTAACATGCTTGTTCTTAACAAAGCTTACATGCCCACTGGGTATGTAGATTTCATTTTAATGTTGTCTTTTCAAAAATGTATTTTGTGAACATTAGAACACTCTTTAGTGGAACAGGTCTGAGCTGTAACAGATTAAACTCCTTATGCCTTTAATCCCAGTGATACTGCCTGGAGGGTGGATAGAGAAAATATCCTAATCACGTAGTGACTCTCACCACAGAATGGTCAAATATGAAGTGGGAGCAGTTGCTATTCAGAATGGAAGACTGAGACTAGGGAACAAAACTTCAAGAAGATATACCTGCTATGGATAAGATGAATGCTGACTAACAGCATTAACTAATCACTTTTTGTCTGTTATCATTCTCTCTCTCTCTCTCTCTCTCTCTCTCACACACACACACACACACACACACACACACACACACACACACACACACAGAGCCTTATCATCCACATGCTCTTTTCCTTTTCTCTCACCCTTTCAGAACCTCCCCTCCCTCTCTCACCTAACTCTTGTTCAGACCTTCCACAACATCTCTCTCACTTTTCCCCTCCACTCTCACTCTATCTTTCTCCTTCTGCTCTCATTCTGCGCTTGCATGCTCACTGTCCCGAAACACGGTAAGGCATAAAGCCCTGTGGGAATTTCTCCCGAGCTGTGAGTGTCAGCTACATCTGTGACTTCCACAGAGGACATCAGCATCAGCAGCAGTAGCATCTTCTGTCTAGCCATCTACTAACTATCCATACTGCTTCATTCGCCATGTTCTCTCTTTGGGCAGATCTATCCAATTTTTTATTCATCCTTGATGGAGCTCCAGCCATCTGTTAAAGTTTTGCCTTTTCCGCATTGTGATATTTACGGTGAACAGAACTTAAACTCGGAGAATGCAACTAGGAGGTTCTGTTCCTTCTTGCCTTGGATCTGAGGAGTTTCTAAACTGATACATCCTCAAAATGTTTTCCTTCGACTGCACTTTGTGTCTAATTGACTGGAGGACAGTGACAAAGATCACAGATTTCCACTGAGAAAGAAGACTCTAGCACACCAGTTCTGAAGGGTTATATATGTAAGTACACAGACATGCAAACAGATCATGTGCTGGTCAATATGTACATAATGATTAAGATAAATGGGTGAGTATTGTAAAAAGGTTTTATTCTGCATTAAAGTGGTCTGTTTAATCTATTCTAGGAACCACCAGCTTTGCAATGTACACAACCTTAATCTTGATATAAATAATACTGAATTCTATGTGCCATGCAGAAATCTGTGTACGGGCATGTATATTTAATGTAGATTAAGCTTAAAGAAAGGGAGAGAGGGAGAGAGAGATAGAGAGAGACCCATAAGGGTAAAATGTGTGTAGATTTTGTGTTGCTGTTGGAAATCAGGGACACTATTTTGTCTTGGAAAATTTAACAACTTGTTCCTTAAGACTGAAAACTAAAGCTTAATCCTGAAGCATGAAAAGGGAAACGTTTTATTTTGGGGCAAAGAGATTAAATGTATTTTATATAATAAAAAGAACATATACAAAAGAGAACACACTGAAAATCTGGGATTTTTTTAATTTAAAATTGGAAATAAACAGAAGGTTTTAGAATTTTTAAAATTTTTAAAAAGAAAGTAAATGTCCATTATGTTGAATATTTAATATTCAAAATTCTGCACTATTTCTAGCTCCCTATTTAAATGTAAGCAAATTTTGGATATTTACCATGTTAACTGCTTTGTACAAACGGTCCGATTTTCATCATGCCTAATCTCTTCTATTGAAGCATGTATTCAGACGACATGCTGATGGATTTTATCTAAAATGGATCATAATGTTTTGCACAAACTTGTGGCGTCCATGCCAGCTCAAGTGCACACTGTCATTAAAGCAAAAAGGGGACGTACCAAATACTAAGAAACTCTGAAATTCATGTAAATATTTCAAAGATTCTAATTTTCACTCAAGTTGTTGTCAATAATATAATCTGTAATGAAAATTGTTTTATTAAATTAGAAAAGAATGGAAAATAGAAACCTTTTCACCAGTGGTCTCAGACTTTTGGGCCCCACTGTAGAGCTAATTTTAGGAACTATAATATACACCGATCAGCCATAATATTAAAACCACTGACAGGTGAAGTGAATAACATTGATTGTCTTGTTACAGTGGCACCTGTCAAGGGGTGGGATATATTATGCAGCAAGTGAACAGTCAGTTCTCAAAGTTGTGTTGGAAGCAGGAAAAATGTGTAAGCGTAAGGATCTGAGTGACTTTGACAAGGGCCAATTGTGATGGCTAGATGACTGGGTCAGAGCATCTCCAAAATGGCAGGTCTTGTGGTGTGTTCCCGGTATGCAGTGGTTAGTACCTACCAAAAGTGGTCCAAGGAAGGACACCTGATGAACCGGCGAAAGGGTCATGGGCATCCAAGGTTCACTGATGCGTGTGGGGAGTGAAAGCTAGCCTATCTGGTCCAATCTCATAGAAGAGCTACTGTAGCACAAATTGCTTACAAAGTTACAATGTTGGCTATGATAGAAAGGTGTCAGAACACACAGTGCATTGCAGCTTGCTGCGTATGGGGCTACATAGCAGACCGGTCAGAGTGGCCATGCTGACCCCTGTCCACTGCCAAAAGTGCCTACAATGGGCATGTGAGCATCAGAACTGGACAATGGAGCAATGGAAGAAGGTATCCTGGTCTGATGACTCACATTTTCTTTGACATCAGGTGGACGGCCGGGTGCCTCTGCATCGCTTAACTGGGGAAGAGATGGCACCAGGGTGCACTATTGGAAGAAGGTAAGCCATGTGATGCTCTGTGTGATGCTCTGGGCAATGTTCTGCTGGGAAACCTTGGGTCCTGGCATTCATGTGGATGTTACTTTGACACGTACCACCTACCTAAACATTGTTGTAGACCAACTACACCTCTTCATGGCAATGGTATTCCCTAAAGCCAGTGGCCTCTTTCAGCAGGATAATGCACCCTGCCACACTGCAAAAATTGTTTAGGAATGGTTTGAGGAACATGACAAAGAGTTCAAGATGTTGACTTGGACTCCAAATTCCCCAGATCTCAATCTGATCGAGCAGCTGTGGGATGTGCTGGACAAACAAATCCGATCCATGGAGTCCCCACCTCACAACTTACAGGACTTAAAGGATCTGCTGCTAACATCTTGGTGCCAGGTACAACAGCACACCTTCAGAGGTCTTGTGGAGTCCATGCCTCAATGGGTCAGAGCTGTTTTGGCACCACAAGGGGGACCTACACAATATTAGGCAGGTGGTTTTAATGTTGTAGCTGATTGGTATAGATCTATATTAGGAAACCAGAATATACTGGTAAATCTTGTGCTGACTCCAAATCCCTTTTCTCATACTTTTTACAATCATTTTAACAGCTTTTTAACATTATTAGCATCTTATTACACTGGAGCTTTAACAGCCAAAGACAGGATTTTTTTTGTTTGTTTGTTTAATTGTTGAATTGATGGTACAAATTTATGTTTTCATGATGGTCTCCTTTATAATTATTTTACACTACACTACACTACAGTACGCTACACAAAATTGTTCATTTAAATTCTGTGTTCATTTAAATTTAATGTAAATTAAAACTAATTTCTGATGCTTAGCTTGCTCACTGGTAATTGGTCTCCCATCTTGTCTTTGCTCTCCATTAACATTTTACAATTGTGTAGATCACTACCCTAATTTCAGTATTTGGAGTCAATCATTAAATCAAAGGCCAGTTAACACCAGAAACATTTCTGAAGCATTTCAGAAAAATAGGCATCCTTTTTAACCAGGATTTCAATCAACTCTCTGTGAGTAGGGCAAGCCCATGCACCCAGCTGTGTTTATTTTACATTGTCTCTATTAAGTTGAAGATGAAGATGCATTGAAACCATAGGTGATTTTACACTTTCCAAAAAAGGGGGTGCAAGAGCCAGAGCAGGAAGGAGACGCTACCTACATGTAAATATCCATTTGGTGCAATAGAATCACATCATACCACAATGTAATCAAGATATCACCAATATCAGCCTGCTGTTATTAAAATTACTAAATATGCAAAATGTAATGAAAAAGCATTTGCTTTTCTTATTAATCAGGAGGTCCCAATCCAATAATCCAGACAATAATCTCAAACAAACAAATGGGAAAATAAAATCCTTCTCTAAAGCAAAATTCCAGTTATCTCAGAAAATAAGGTTTTGCGTGCCTCAGCACTTGACTTGAGTGGAGCTGTTTTTCCCAGATTTTGCCGCCAATATGGACACATGTGGCAGCAGGAAGCTTACACAAATAAACCCCTGCAAAGCAGAGACAATGAAACATCCAGCAAATAACTGTAGTCTATTTATTCATGATACTGGACATCCTGTCACCATTTTAAATATTGTGAAAATAAGATTGCACGTGTACTTCTTATTTAGGCTTGGGCCTGTGGAATGTTTGTCAGTCAATATTGTAAACCCCAAACAAATAACTTGGCAGTTTTCCTTTTCTTGGCAGCTATTAGGTACTTGTGTACTATTGGCCAATTCAATATTTTTTCAGGCTTACATGGGACATCATAATGAATAGGCCAGTATGAAGGAATAATTACACTACACTACAGTAATTCTGATTCAACAGGAAAACAAAAAATGAATAGCTCACCACCTGACCAGGCCTTAAAAAACAGCTGCTTTATTCAGTGCTTGTTAGTTTCAGAAATGCAGAAAATTAAGAAACAGGAAACTGCAGTGATGTTACTGGATCGGAAGGTAGCATTAGCTCTTTTGCTGCTAAAGGCCATTGTACACTAGAGGTGACCTCACCTTCAAACTTCTTTTGTCTTATGATTACCCTGATTGAGGAAATCTATTTCTTTGTCCTGTAGGGAGATAATAGCCTGGTTCCACAAGTGTAAGGACCATTCCAGCTTCAGTGTGACACTCCCTCCCTTCTATTAGTACTTCTATTCCTCTGGAGCATATTGACCTAAATGAGGTCTTTAGTAAGAAAGGAACCACAAAACGTTCCCCTCACCTACTCTGAGATTGTGCCATTGTTCTTCTACTGGAGGGTTGCTTCAACAAGGCTGATGTGTTTCTTTCAAGGAAACAGCTGAGGTTCATTCGACCAACCATATCTTCAGCATAAGCAAGAGTCTTCTTCCTGTCCTTACACTGAATACTGAGGACTCAACAAACTGGCTGCTAAATGTCATAACCCCCGGCTCTGGTTCTGCCTCACTAGATTTAAGAAGTGCATGCAACATTAGTCACATATCTGGTGATTGCTGGATGGCTTAGCAAATGCCCTAGCCATGTTCCAGTTCTTTCTCAGTGAGGTCTTCTGTGACATGCTCCTCAGGTATATCATAGTTTTGATAGATGATATCATGGTTTACTCATCCAGCATGTAAGCATGTAAGTCATGTGAGAGCCATGTTGGCAAGACTGCAGTTATTGAGAAATGCAACAGTAACGCTCTGCATGAGGCAGGGCTTTATTCGACTGCCATTCCCCACACTGCACTTCTCTCCTGGTTTCCTTGCCCAAACCACAATAACCCAGGTATGCTACCTCATCCTTCTCTCAGCTCACATTACTATGTACTAACCAGCAGAAGTCCTCTGTTGTCCTTGGGGACCTTGTCTCTGGCCAAGGTATGCAGTTTACCTCATAGGTGTAGAAGGCATTTATGGAGCATCTGGGCATAAATGTCAATTTAACCTCTGACCATCATTGTAAATCTTGCAGAAGCAGGTCATTGCTGTGGACCAGGGGGACTGTTGTATCACCCCTGAACTGAATATACCCAGAACCCCCTAGTACAGTACTCCATTCAGCTAAGAATCACTGTTTAATTAAGAGCCCTACACTTGGGCATACACGTCTTTATGGTTTGCCTTTGTCCCAAAGTATCTATTGTAATCATAATAGATCAGATTGATGCATGATGTACATCAGATTGATGCATGATGTACAGTTTAATGTGGTCTTGCCGAACCCAGACTCCCAAGCTTATGGGTCTGAGTCACTGCTCCCCTTCTGATGGGCTCTGCAGTAGTGAAGCAAACATCATCATACTATTTCTGTCTACAAGCCTTCAAACCAACACAGGGGAGTGAATTACATGGTCATCTGTTTTTCGAGTGCTTGTTTCAGTGATTTCCAGAACAGGTTTGCCGTCTCTTGTCATTCAGAAGTAATCGGTCACCTGTTTCTATAGAAACAAAAAGCCACTGTGACTTATGGGCTGTTTCCTTGGCCTTTGAACACACTGATTCATGTGTGCTCTATCTAATGAAACAAAAACAACAGACTAGTACACTACTGAAAATGAGCAGATTCTATCATAAGAGTCTATCATAATTAGCTCACTCACCTTACAGACAGGTGAAAAATTGATGGAAAAAAAACGGGTCTCTGTTATGCTGTGGGGACAATTTACTGCCATGGTTTGGTTTCCATTTGTCCCCTTAGAGGGAAGATCATTGCAACTCACTGCAGTGATTCTGACTGATCACCTTTATCCTATGATGAAACATTTCTACCCTTATCAGAGTGGTCTCTTCCAGGATGACAATGTCCCAATCCACAGGGCATGAGAGCTCACTGAATGGTTTGATGAGTACGAAAATGTTGAATCATATGCTGTGGCATTTTGCAGTACAGTACCAGAGTCTTGTAGCATCTGTTGGCTCATGGTGGGCCACCACCTTACTTAGTCTATGTTGTTTTATCTCTTTGTCACCTGTCTGTACGTTTATCTTTTCTTTTATTAGATGTACCCCTGCTTCAATGATTGTTACTGAATTGTTAATATAGGAAAAATAGGTTTGTAAAATAATTGTGTGAACTTAACCTCTTTGACTATTAAAAATGATATAGGATTTCCAGAAAGGGTAAAAGTCTCCCTCTGCTGGTTGCAAACAGCCTATACACACACACACACACACACACACACACACACTTTCCTTTTTCAATGTTAACCCTACCAATATGCCTGAACCAGATGTCCTGTGGAACTTTCTGACACACTTTCTATCTTCTGTCTAACATGACTAAGTAAGCAAGCTAACCATGTTTCAAAACATCTTTCCCATATCAAGAAACTGTTATTTAGGCTACAGTTGACAACAGCAGCCATCTAATAATATTATATCAGATTTGCTTTAGTTTTTGGGGGTGTTACCTTTCAGAAAGATCAGAAAAGTTCGCTGGACAAGCTATCAGAATCTACTATAAAACTGGGACGCATTCACAGTGCTGCTGCGAGTCAAAATGGGATGGATCCTTTAAGCTACATTTCATTATATGCCCGTATGATTTTCTAACATTTTCTTTAAATAATGTTGAAGAATGATCATTTGCATTTATGGCATTTTGCAGATGCCTTTATCCAAAGCAACTTAGATTTAACTTATTTATACACCTAGGCAGTTGAGGCTTAAGGGCCTTGCTCAAGGGTCCATCAGTGGCAGCTTGGAAGTGCTAGGAACTCACAACCTTTTTACACTATTTACAACTGTGGTGAGCAGAGAAGCATCTCAGAACGCACAACTCATCGAACCTTGAGGTAGATGGGCTACAACAGCAGAAGACCACTTCAGGTTCCACTCCTGTCAGCCAAGAATAAGACTCTGAGGTTATCATGAGCACAGACTCACAGAAACTGGACAGTTGAAGACTGGAAAAAGGTGATTTTCTTTTCTAATCATTAACTGTCTGGTTTCGGTGAGCCTGTGCCCATGATAGCTTCAGATTCCTGTTCTTGTCTGACAGGAGTGGAACCCTATGTGGTCTTCTGCTGATGTAGCCCATCCACTGCATCGTTTGATGTTTTGTGCATGCTGAGACGCTTTTCTGTTTTCTGTTTCTGTTCTGTCCACTTTTTTCATTCTGATATTTGATGTGAACATTACCCGAAGCTCTTGACCTGTATCTGCATAATTTTTTTGCATTGTGCTGCTGCCAAATGATTGACTGATTAGGTAACTGCATGAATGTGCAGGCGTACAGGTGTTCCTAATAAAGAGGACAGTGAGTGTAGTTGATTAATACTATGCCTTCAAGTCTAACCTCAACCACTATAACCAAAAGGAAACCATTTGGCTCTTTTAGTTTTTAAGTAGAAGCTCCAGATTTTTCAAAAAATATTTTCATATCCTTGTGGGGACATTTTTATTTATTTCAGGCAATTTTCTCTTTTCATGCCACAGCTTTAGTGGTTGAATGTTTGTAGGACTTACATGGAATTATCACTGTAACCAGCAGATGAACTGAGTAGATTTTGGAATTGATACAAACAGGGTCAAGGTCACAGCAAGGTCAAATGTCTGAAATAATTTTTCTTCAATAGCCTCCTTCCCGTTTGAAGTATATTTTAAGGGTATTTGAGGCATACAAATTAGTAACAAGAAGGATTAGCCTGTTGGCGTTGACTTCTATGGGTTGAAACTGTGGTTATATAGTGTTAACCTGATATACATATGGGCTAGTATACTGTCCTGAAGATACTGCCCAGCAAAAACTGTCCCCTTAAAGATAAAAACTTTCATTGATTTTGATTACTATCTTTTTCCTCCAGAAAACCAAACACTTCATGAGCTGCTCCTAGGGGCATATTGCCGAGAACCATGGACAGAAGTCAAATGGACAACTCCACTATCAGTTACAACACTTCAGATTTCCATCTGGTCACACATAGCCTGTGGGAGATCATCACTATTGCGACGGTCTCAGCTATAGTAAGCCTGATCACAATAACTGGAAATGTTCTAGTGATGCTGTCCTTCAAGATGAATAGTCAACTGAAAACTGTCAATAACTACTATCTACTAAGCCTGGCTTTTGCTGACCTTATCATAGGTATGTTTTCCATGAATTTATACACTTCCTATATACTCATGGGCTATTGGTCACTAGGTAGCGTTGCATGCGACCTCTGGTTGGCTATGGACTATGTGGTGAGCAATGCCTCAGTTATGAACTTGCTAGTAATTAGCTTTGATCGTTACTTCTCCATTACAAGACCTCTGACCTATAGAGCTAAGCGAACGCCAAAGCGTGCTGGGATCATGATTGGACTGGCTTGGTTTGTGTCCTTCATCCTGTGGGCACCTCCAATTTTGTGCTGGCAGTATTTTGTAGGCAAAAGAACAGTCCCTGAAAGACAATGTCAAATCCAGTTCTTCTCAGAGCCAGTGATAACTTTTGGGACAGCAATTGCTGCGTTTTATATCCCAGTTTCTGTCATGACCATCTTGTACTGTCGGATTTATAAAGAGACAGAAAAACGCACTAAAGAC
The DNA here is from genome assembly GCA_022758105.1 of Pangasianodon gigas. Classification (NCBI taxonomy): domain Eukaryota; kingdom Metazoa; phylum Chordata; class Actinopteri; order Siluriformes; family Pangasiidae; genus Pangasianodon; species Pangasianodon gigas. Next base: position 20,617,450 of record CM040463.1, on the reverse strand, counting down.
CTGGCAGAACTCCAGGAAGTCAAACATTCTACAGACCCTGAGATTAAAAATCGGCCTCAGACATCCATAATTAGGTCTTGCTTCAGTACCACCTCCAGAAGGCAGAACCAGGTATCCTGGGCATCCTCCAGCCATAACAACATTTCTAAATCTACCACCACTTTCAAAGACGAGTGGTCTAAAGCTGACCACCTTACCACTTTTACCAGCTACGCATCTTCCGAAGAAGAGGAATGTGCTCCTGGAGTCCTGGTGGTCTACAGGGAGAACAATACAGTCCTGTCCAATAATGGTGAGGAAGAGAATTTCTTCCTATCGCCAGGTAAAAACAACTCCCAAAAGTGCAAGAAGTGTGTTTCCTACAGTTTCAAACCAGCTGTGATGGGCAACCACTCTACACAGACCAAAAATGGGAATCCCAAAGCAACAAGCTCCATGCTCTCTTTGGCAGAGTCCATGAGCATGCAGTCCACAGCCTTGTCCTCTAAACCTAACAACCCAATGCTGAAGAGCCAGATAACCAAGCGCAAGAGGATGGTCCTGATCAAAGAAAGAAAGGCAGCACAGACTCTTAGTGCTATTCTGCTGGCCTTCATCCTCACATGGACACCTTACAACATCATGGTGCTTATCTCCACCTTCTGTTCAGATTGCATACCTCTGTCTCTATGGCACCTGGGCTACTGGCTATGCTATGTCAATAGCACTGTCAACCCAATGTGCTATGCTCTCTGCAACAAAACCTTTCAAAAGACCTTCCGGATGCTTCTCCTATGCCAGTGGAAGAAGAGGCTGGAGGATAAACTTTATTAGCATAGACAAAACCCTGTGGTAGGCAGTAAGTTCTCATGACCAAATTTGAACAAAATAATAATTAGAATCTAAAAGAATTTACAGATGAGACTACTATGTTTTATTAGTATAAGGTAATATGTAAAATGACCATAGATCTTCCAGTGTTGTTTTCATGGACATTTTTTCATCACATCTAAAATGACTTATTTGTTGATTGTGCCACATAAGGTAAATATGTGCTATTAACAAATGTATGATGTGGCATAATGGTCTCTGATTTGTAGTTGACATTCTTATTTTTATGCTTAATATAGTCTTAGAGGCTATTACTATTTTGGAAATTACAATTTAATCTGAATGGAAAAAAATGCTTGATCAAGATTGTACATGCCCATCAAATGCCTTTTACATTCATTATAGAAGAAACAAATAAGAGCCACAAGCTCAAAGTTTTAAGGTACTAAATATAAGATTGGCAAAAAAAAAAAAAAAAAACTTTTCAAAAATAAAAGGGGGGGGGGGGGGGGGGGGGGGGGGCACTACAGCAAACAGGACCTATGTTCTGAGTCTGAGTTTTTGGTGCTCAAATTAATATTTTTGTGCAATGTTTTTGTAATTCCATCTTTTTTTTTTTATTAAACTGATTAGTAAACCCATTAACTGCACCCCTTTTTGCTGTTTTGTTGGTAAGATCCCTATTTGTTTTAATGTATTATCCCATATTTAGATTATGTCAAGATTTTTTAAAGGATATTTGAGTTTATCAATTAAACAGCGATATCACAATATTACATTAAATATTATTAACATTATAAGTCGCAATGGAGGTAATAAACTATCACTTAGCTGTATTATTATTATTATTATTATTATTATTATTATTATTATTTGTGCCCTCTATTGCAAACCTCTTTGTATGTATGATTTGCAAAAATATAGATCTACTTCAAAACATTGTTAATCCCTATACAATTATAGTATTTTGATCTATATAAAAGAACCTCACAATTGATCTGCTAATAAATGCTTTCTAAGACCCAGTCCTTCTCAGTTACCTGAGTTTTTATCAAATGATCAAGAGAAAATTTATCCTGACTTTCCTGAAGATCAGCTCTCCCACAGTCTAAATGCAAATTTTTTATCAGATGATCAAGAGACTATTGATCATAACTGTTCTGCTGATCAGCCCTGCCACATTCTGAATGCTATTTTTAAATCAAATGATCAAAGAGAAAACGTTTCATGATTTTGTACAGATCAGCCCTCTCACACACTGAATGCTATGCAATAAGCTCAGAGCTCATCCCTTTTGCAATCTGCAGGATGCACGATTTTGACCATATCTGAAGGCTTTACCATCATCCAGGCATATTTGCACAGGTGCTCCTTGTTGCAGTCCTTTTGCCAATAGATGACGTTCCGGCGGTTGAGGTTGGCACCGGCACAAGCGTCATACCACCACCCCCCACCTGCAACTCCCTGGAACTCTAGCTTGGCACAGTTCTGGAAATAGTTATCATTGTCACGGTCCTTGGTGGTAAACTTCTGGTTATCGTGGAGGTAGTTCTCTGGGTCCAGAGTGAGAGCATCTGCAGCAGTGCCATGGTACAAGCCCAGACGCAACCTGTACTGTGCATCTTCTCCTTCCACCAGTGCTGGGTCATATTCACCTGATTTGGTTATGGCATCTTTGTCCACCAGTTTGATGCCCAGCTTGTAGCGGATGGGTCCACTGGTGAGTTGGTGGATGTACTCATTGCCCAGCCAATGGTTGCCAGTCAAGGTTCCAAAGCCCAACTTATACTCCTCCCAGGAGCGGTCAAAGTCCACACTGCTATTGACTGTGATGTGCTGGATCACAGTCCAGCCACCTTCCTGCATGGCACAGAAAGCTACGATGGGTGAATCTCTGGGCTTGATTATATAGACACCATCCCGTGCCTGACCTCCAGAACTTTCCCACAGCTCATGACAGTCCCTGGGTAACCCTGGTGCAGAAAGATGCAGATGACAATTCTATGAAAACTCAGTACAGTACACTTTCTACATTAAACTGCCTTATCAAACAATTCATGGATTAGTTGTTTTGAATATTGGGCTGTAGTGTTTGGGACATGGGTCATTAATTATGATTAGAGTTGCATTTCAGCATTTCAGAGTCTAATAAATGTATAGAGGTATAGAGAAAACAGGGCCGGATTAGGCCATTTTTGTAGCCTCAGGCCATACAAAATTTGAGACCCCTTAAGATAACGATTTTATTCATGCTATAAAAATAATGATGGAAATTACACTAAAAAAACTGAATAGGCCATTATGAAGCAAAACAATAATATGCCTACACTAAAACCAAAAAAAGAACAAGTAAGCATACAGACTTTACAGGGCTATAACCCGAAAATAACAACTGCACTCATCAATGCTTGTTAGTTCCAGAAAGCAGATTATTTAGCAATGGAAATCACCAATGAGCTTACTGGATCGTGAGGTAGCATAAGCTTTTCTACCGAAATTTTTATATCAGGAGCAACCACTGCATTGCACTTTTCATTTTCCCCTCCTGTACAGGCTGAAATACAGCTCATGTGCTGTTTAGATTCTTAAAATATAGCGTGAATTTTGTAATTATTGTAGTCTTTATATCTGGAAAAGATCTCATACCAGGCTCAGCAGTGCCAAATAGATCTCAAGCAAAAAAAATAACCTTGGTACTTGCTTGGTACTTGGTACTGGTGCCAACTACGCAGTTGCATACACTGCACATATTGGATGTAATATGCTACACTGAGCTCCCATTTGAGCCACACCCGTCAGTGTCATGAGATGATGTGAATATGGGTGAAGTAATTGTAATTAGCCTATATACCAGGGGTGTCCTATCTTATTCAGGAAGATTGGTTTTCATTCCAACCAAGCAGAAGCCACACCTGATAGTCTACTGAAAGCCAAGATCAACTGATTAAACAGGTGGAATCACGTGTGGCTCCTGCTTGTTTGGAATGAAAACCAGCACCCACACCGGCTCTTTTCGGATAAGATTGGACATCCCTGGCCTATACAGTTAATCTGGCCTTGAGAATAATACAAAGAGTTTCAGTCCATAGTTGGCATCAGTTCATTCTTTTTGTGAGCTGATTTTGTGTCTAATGTCAGGAGCTTGGACATGTAACTTAGAAGAGACTGATTATATTGTGTGAGAACTATGACCTCTGTTCTTAAACATTTCATTGCTCCTTCATAGCAAACAGCCCTGAAAAATGTCATTTGTAAAGATACATCTTTAGGGTTAAAAGATTTGGATTGTGGATTAATATATAGCTATAATAGAGTTGTGGAAGGTTAAAATGTTCTCAACTCAAATCAAGTGCTGTTTCTCAGTGTTATAGGGCATGGGTTCTATGAATGACAATACACAGAAAGTTTCTTATAGTTTCCTTAAACATAATTAAAAGTGTAGTAATTTATATAGACAAACAAACAAACAAGTAAATGTTGATAACCACAGAACCAGCCTGGTTTTTACCTTTATGTCCGACGTTTTGAATGAATTTTTGCTCTTCTGGAGAAAGAAGATGGATGTTTTTAGCTTGCTCCTGTGCAACTAGTACTCCAGCTGAAATGGCAATGCTCAAGAAAGCCATCACCTTACCCTCAAAATGTGTCATCCTTTAGTAGTAAGAGAATAATCGACAGATTAATAACCACAGCATAGCAGTCCACTTAACTAGACTTCACTGTGTGTTTGTAATGCACATTAAGTAAGGTTAAAATTTCAGCACATTAAAATTTCAGTAGTAGTCTATATTCAAGGTAATATACATCTATTGTAAATTATATATTGTCATTTGTAACTAGTGGCACAAGGATATTTTTAGAAAAAAAAAAATCTGCATACTCACCTTCACCATGTATCACGTTTGCTACAGACTACTTACAACACACACACACAACCCTTACTCTTAGACAGATAGAGCTGTAAAGAAAGAAAATCCCAATCTGAATCTCAGAGTCCACACTGACTCTATCACAGGTCACACACCCTGGGCCTATCAGCATTGGACTTCAGCCTCTTTCTCATGTAACACTGGAACACAACAACGATTAAAGACTGTAGGCCTATCTGTGTCATCTGGGACAGGACCAGCGTGTATAGTTTTTATGAATCTTTTATGTCTGTTACTCTGTAATGACTTCTCCAATAACTTGTATTTCAATTAATGTAGGAAATTGCATAATTTAGGCAACCCATCCTTTACCAACATCAGTTTATATTCATATTAAAGTATTACGCAGTTATAACCAGCAGTTACAATGAGCATATTATGTCTCTGCTTATCTCTGCTTGGATTTGAATCACTGACTAGAGTGATCTAAAGGATATAAATCAGTGATCCGCTGGATATACAGTGATCTGCTTTGTACACCAACATTAAATGGAGTGGCATACTTTTTAATCTCACTGTTAGCTCACATGCTTCTTCACTGTGTATGTTCTTTAAAGATATACTAAGGGTAGTATGTTTGTGCATGCAGTCATAGTGGCCACAAAATGTTTCACAGTCAATGAGACAGATGTCACAACAGATTGATCTATGTTGTTTTATTGTCAACATAGCAGTGTTTACAGTGGTTACAAGCTCTCAAAAGCCCCCCCCCAAAAAAAAGGCCACATATATTTATATGTTGCACTCATCTAAACCGTTCTTATAAGCAAGCTCCTCACAGACAGCAGATATCCAATATCAGTTGGGCCTTCTCTGGCATATTGTCCTTACAGCCCCTCTTACTTTCACTAGTGATATATTTAGTCTTCACCCATTCAACTTCCATAGTGGTCGGCCAAGGCTGTTGCTTTTTAGAGACCCACATATCTAATCTAGAGTTCTAAAGTTATTTAATAGCATACAGACAAAATAAGTACAATAAATGAAATAAGCTAGTAGTTGAAAATGTTGCCCTCACTTTATTCTAATAAAATAGTATCATTAATGCTAATAAAATAGTATCATTATTTAAAATATATAACATTAATAAAACTTTGACTTAAATATATTTTAGTTGTTTTCTTCAAATCAATAAATAAATACACACTCAATAAATACTAGCACAATGAAAACAGAAATGTATCGAGAAGGTACTCGAAAATCCAATTAATAAAAACATACTGAACTAAAGCCCTTACTAAAGTAATAGTATCACACATATTTCTCATATATCAAAGCTTGTGGCACACAACTGGTGATACTAATTTAGCAAATGACTGAAATGGGAAAATCAGGATGAAACAAAGGCAGGAGTAACATGTCTTCTTGCTCACATACGTGCTATCTCCTGCGTGGACCACTGCCTCTGTGTCCCCTGTGAGTTCCTGATTTACCTTGGCTTTTAGGTGGGGCAAAGAACTTGGTCATGAGCTCGGACACATCTGGAAGCTCAGGGCTGGGATTGAGCACATTCATTGACTGTTCCATTTCCTAATAAACACATAAATAAAGAAATAAATAAAGTAGTACAGTAGAGTTCACTACCAGAAACAGTAAAACATAATACTAAATTTGTCCAATTATATTTCTCAAACAATATGCATAAGTCATTTTTCACTATGTCAATCACATATGTAATATTGTACTGTTTGGGTCAGTATCAGATGTTAAGTAATGTTAATCGTGCATATATGCATAACCAACAAAAGGAATGAAAAATTATAATCATCATTATTATCTAATGAAATAGAAAGACGTTTTTGGGGATAGAATGCTCCTTGGTAAGTGATTAAGAGCATGAGGATATACTGTTTGTTCTTTCCCTTCCTGTGTAACACATATGGTAAGGTTTTAAAACTGCAGTCCAGGTTTCAACCATTTTAAAGAACTTTTAAAAGGAGAAAACAAGATGAGACTGACCCTTCTCATCCCTGGGTCATTCATGTTGATAAGCTTTGGGAGAAAAAGGATGATCAAAAGTGGAAGCACCATCATGAGAACCTGAGGAATGTGGAGAAAGCAAGTGAGCCAATCCTATCTTTTGTCACTTGAATACTATTAAGGTATTTAAACTGTCATTCAGACTGATGCCATGTCAATGGAAGACTAAGGGGAACAGTCATTTCTCCTGCTACCACTCGCCTAAAAGATAACTAAGGCAATTCTGACCTAAGGATGAAACAGTGTAGTAGACAGTGTGAATGCAGGCCTGCAAAGATAGGTTTGGTAGAGCATGTGAGTCCATGCAAGTTTGTAGTAATTTAAACTAAGAGGAATACTGGGCCGTCTTATATGTATGTATATATATATATATATATATATATATATATATATATATATATATATATACATACACATATATATATTTTTTTTCTTTTTTTTTTGACAGATCGAACAAATAACCACCCAACCCCCCATCCCCCTCCCACCACAAAAGGGTTCCAGAAAGTATAATTTAGCTGAACAGAGATAATCCCTGATAAAGCTCTCATTTTACAACCTGTTTACACAAGGGCTTTTAAATTTTGATCTGACAGACAGACTTTGATCTTAAGGCTTCCTAAGTGGGCTACAGATTTTCCAGATTTTCAGTGTAAGTAGCTTTCCATCTTATCACCTAATGCTGCATCCTAACGGGAAAATACGTAATAACAACAAGCTTACCACACGGTTCATGAAGAAATCGGACCAACCCCACGTGTCTCGTTTTGTAAAATATGAATGCTGTCCTGTACATCTCATCTGAATAGGGTAAGGCAACTGGATTACCTCAGATGTCTTGATGTAATTGACTCTTCTGGCACTAAAGATAAGCAAAAGCAGAGGAGAATTATAGCATATTATACTGTAATGTATATACTGTATAATGCTATAAGCAGGCATACTTCCACACTCAGAATTACGCACACTTGCTCAACACTGAAAATAACCTTGAAGTATCTATTTTAGCTTCCTTTACTGTAGGCTAAGATACAATAAATGTAGTGTAGTCTTTATCAAGAGTGTTGGAGCATAACTAAGAAACAGTGAGAAAATGACTTTCAACGCATTTTGAAAGGCAATATTATAAAGCTTCTTAGTGGGGGATATTTCTATTTTTTTTTGTCTAATTTTTTGTGAATGAGAAGGGAAAAAACACTATTTCGAACTCATAAACATTATTCCATGCACATGTTTGTATTAACATCGTATTAACATCTATACTATAAAATTAGTATATTATTACAAATGGATATTGGACTTTACTAAAAAATTAGTAATACATTATGATGTACTATAGTACATTAGTGTTAGGTAAACCTAGTATACTTAGGTATGTGTTAAGTCATGTTTTGTTATACTTTGGGACAGCACTGGACAATATTACTCTCTGCTTGTATTATGTTACTAAGTTGAACAAATTACTTGATCTCAGTTTTTTTCATGTTTATTTTTTCTTCCGAAATGTGTCACTTCTGTTCAGTTTTGCTAACTTACCAACTTTGTCGGTAGATTTAGTAACTTTTAGACCCCTCTGTTTACTTTAAATAGAGCTCAACAACAAATCTAGTGACTTTTTGAGGTTAGTGACTGTCCTGCACTCAATTATATGAGTTATACAAGTAGAGAGAGCAGGTTCAGTTGACTCAACAGCCATGCCACAGTCAGTCACTGAGATAATTTTTTCCCCATTCTGATGATTGATGTAAATATTACATGAAAGTCTTGACCTGTACCTGCATCATTTTATGCATTAAGGTGCTGCCACTGTGCCATGTTTGGCTGATTGAATAATTGCATAAATGTGCAGGTGTACAGGTGGTCCTATTAAAGTGGCAGGTTTGTGTATTTGAAAGTGATAAAAGCACGTTATTCCATACATAACACTTTCCTTTGTGTCTAGTTCTCAACATCTGACTATACCTGCTTCTTTTTGTCTGCACTATATGGCCAGAAGTTTGTGGACACCTGACCCTCACACCCATATGTGCTTTTTGAACACTCTCATTCCACATTTAGTCCCCCCTTTGCTGTTATAATATCCCCCACTCTTATGGGAAGGCTATCCACTAGATTTTGGAGCGTGGCTGTGGGAATTTGCTCATTCAGCCATTAATGAGGTCAGGCACTGATGTCGGATGAGGAGGCCTGGGGTGCAGTCGGCTTTCCAATTCATCCCAAATGTGTTCAGTGGGGTTGAGGTCATGGCTCTGTACAGGACACTCGAGTTCTTCCACTCCAACCTTGGCAAACCATGTCTTCGGTTGAGCTCGCTTTGTGTACAGGGGCATTGTCATGCTGGAACAGGTTTGGGTTCCTTAATTCCAGTGAAGGGAAACTGTAATGCTACAGCATACAGTACTTTGTGGCAACAGTTTGGGGAGGGCCCACATATGGCTGTGATGGTCAGGTGTCCACAAACATATGGCCATATAGTGTATGTACACAGTTAGTTTGTGGTGCCATGACCAGATTATAATCAGTTATAATCTATTCTGACAAAGCTATTCTATTCTATACCAAGTGTCACTCTTCCTTCTTCATGTGACAATGCAATTAATATGCAAATTAGTCTATGACTCCATCCGGTGACTTCTAACGACTTTCTGAGCATGCATTGTACTACTTTCCCCTGAAAAGAGCTGGCAACACTACTTCTGTTTTGTTGGTGCACAGTGCACATTCACTATAGGCTATTGTGACAAATCCAGCTACTGTTATTGGCCTTGCACTGAACACTTCCAAAATCATATTCTAAAGTTAAAAAGACAAGAATGAGAAGGTATTCATATCTTGTACAGTATTCTTTATCTTACGAGAAGCATACCGCATTTTGCCTGTTGCAGTAATGTCAACTCTGACAGGCTCGAATCTGTACACTGGAGACACAATGTGGAGTACATAAGATCCGGACGGCACATCATTTACTGTGAAACTTCCATCAAGTCTGGTGGGATTAAAACATATGATTAAAACATATGGCATGCTAGCTGGTGCATGGCTTTTTTTTTTGCTTTTTTTTTTGCGCAAATAAGCTCTAAAACCTGACGAAGCCGACATGCTCCTCTCCATCCAGCAGCACGTGCGCGAGCGGAGTCCACTCCTCTGTTCTCACGCCGTACACGAGCGCGCGGCCCTCGATGCGGAATTTCTCTTCCCCCTCTGCTCCTGCGTTAAAGCGCGCGCACAACCCAAACAACACCACCGCCACAATTAAACCACAGTTACAATATTTAAAAAGCATTTTGACAAACAAAAAATATATATATATTCCTGTAAACGTTCATAAACATTCCATTTTAGACTAGGTCAATGTTGCGCTTTTAAGTTTTTTTTGCTGACTAAGTAAGTCTAAATTAAACTTTTGACTTCGGCCCACGCCTACGTGATGACGTAGAAGCCATGCGTCGACCCCAGAGTTTAAAGTCCCCAACATTACAGTCAGAATTTGTGCGCCAGTGGTGGTCCAATTTTATAGAACTGCTTTAACTGTAAAATAAATTCCATGGAACCTCTCAGTACACAATTATTTTATGAACATAATCCAGATAATTAGATTATTAGGCTAATTATTCAGATGTGTACAGCAATATTGTGGCAATTTAGTGGAGCCCTATAGCTTTTAATTCCAACTAATAAGATCCAAGTCGATATTATTTTTAGGCGTACTAGTTATTGAGGGTTATTGAGCTTTGGATTAAACGCGTTCAGTTCAAGTGACCAGTCAAATAGTCTAATAACTATAAGATCTCAATATGAAATATAATAGCATTGATAATGGTGCATTGTGATTTCCTTTAACAAACAAACAAATAAACAAATCAAGCAATCAATCAATCATGGACCCCACTTGAGAACCACTTATGTAAGATAGGGTGAATTTATGTGAACTGGGACATCAGGTAAATTGAGACAGTTAAACAGAGCAATATTTATTTTCTAGCCTGAAAAGTGAAAATCAAAACTTTTGTTACTAAATCCTTGCAGTGGAAGTCTGATATAAATAACTTAATTTGTGTGACATCATAAAGGGGGTGTGGTCAGCATCAAACAAGAAGCTAAGTTAGGAAAATTGACATTTGATTTGGCTAGGTTTTTTTTTTTTTTAATTTTTATAAAGTTATAAAATTGTCATGATTAATATATTGCACACATTTATGATGCATATCAACAACAAAACAAAAGCATAAAGTTTGTTTATAATTTGATCATTTTCAAGAGCATGGTTCAGGTAAAAAGTCTTAAAATACAAAAAGTGATGAGAGGAAAATTGAAGGGATATAAGGGATGCATAAAACACCCCACAACTACGGTTAAATTATGTGCTGATGAATTTCATGTGCATTAAATGGTGTTTTTATGAAGCATCTTAATAAGGTTAGCTTTTACTTAGTGTACTGTGTTCATATAATGTGATCAGATTGATGATGAGGTTTATTTTTTAAGTCCTGTTACACTGCTGCTGCAAGTAATAAAATTATAAACTGTTACTTATATTTTAGTGGTGGTTTTCTACTATGATTAGTACTTCGCACTGAAGTTTATAAACCATTAGTTATGTATTTGGAAAATATCGAAGATTTTCTAAACCATGCTATTGCTGTTATTGCTATATTGGATAAATCACATCATTTTTTTTACTTTTTTTCAATTTTACTTAGTTTACTAAGTTGTTCATAGAATATTAGAATATGTTGATAATGAATTTGGAGATTTTTTAAAATTATCTTTCTGAAATTTGATTTATTGATACCATTAATAAGTATGCTACAAATAAAAAAAACGTTTTAAATGTGTAATTGTGGATGAAAGTAAAGGCCTAAACCAATGTAAATGTGCCCCAAATTGGAAAATATGCTCTTCCAATTCACCAAACATACTGTATAATTAAAAATGGGTTTTAGTCAATCTTGACAAAAGTGTAATCCATGCTTCTTTAGAAAATGATATAATTTTTTTTGAGGATTTCAGAAATGTTTTACGTGTTGGAGTATTTGTTTTATTAAAAAGGTTTTAATATATAATATTAGAAAGCTTAGACAATATGGAAATTCAAAACGTGGTCAAAATATCACCCTATTTTAAAAAGTTATACAAAAAAATTGTGGGTAGTATTAAACATTCAGTAAAGATTGAATAAGGTTAGAAAAGGTTTCAGGATACGACTGTAGGGTAAAACTGTATCATCTGCTGTTTAAAGAAACAAGCTACCTAAAGAAGAAACAACTTTTTAAAACACTGTTAAAAAGAAAATGATCATGCTGCAGGGATTTGTGGACTCCATAGAAATATAGTTAGTATACTGGGAATTCAATATTAAGAGACACTGAAATGATAAGGTTCTGTCTGACGGTAGGTAAAAACTAGTTAATGTTATTATTTACTTGCCACTGAATTTATCTGAGAAGACTTACAACAAAAAATAGTTTATCTGCTTGGATCTTGTTGAGGATCTGAATTTTATGGCACAATATCTTAACTTAAATTTAAATCTCAGAATTGTCAGATAGGACCTTGTCAGGGGTGATACAGTGGTGCACAGTGTAGTGTTGCCACTGCACACTGCAGGTTCCCTGATGTAATTACTATCTATGCAGAATTTTGCTCTCTCTGTGTATGTGTATCCCCCATGCCATCAGACTCCTCAATACTCAGAAACTGGACTGAAGGAACACACACACACATACATATATATACACACACAACTGAGCATCCTCCATCCTCTCTGCAGTTTTTTTGCAAGTTTTTGCACGTTTATGCTGCTACAATACTCATTATATTATACTGTACATAGGCTGCTACTCTTATGTTTACACTTATGTTTACACTATTTCAGCTACTTGTATTGTACTCTTGTACTATTTGCACTATTGTCACTAGGTTCACTTTTAAACAGAACTGTGTACTGGGCAGCGCGGCACTGGGACATACTATGCCCATTGTCTGTCCCAGTAGTCATTGTACTGTCTTGTGCTGTCTGCACATGTTTGCACTTGTGCACTTTATGTATAAATTATGTAGTCCCTTGTAGTTCTGTGTTGTTCTGTGTCGTCTTATGTAGCACTTTGGTCCGGGAGAAACGTTGTTTCGTTTCACTATGTACTTGTATATGGCTGAAATGACAATAAACTCCACTTGAACTTGAACTTGAACTTGTGTGGGTTTCCAGTTTCCTCCCACTGACGTCCCACTCAGGGTATATTCCTGCCTTGTGTCCAATGTTCTCGGAATAGGCTCCAGATCCACCACAACCCTGACCAGGATAAAGCAGCTAGTGAAGACAAATGATTACTATTCATCTTAATTTTTACATTGGGTCAAGCTGACATATGGTTCTCTGCACTGCAACACTTGAGCACAGTTATCAATGATACCCTTGTAGATCACTAGCCTACAATGAAGTTGAACCTGTTAAATATATGGATTGCACAATATAACTTAAAATCCATGTTTAAATTCACCAATGATAAATGTAAGATAAAACATGTATTTTATTCTTGTTGTGTTTCAGTTGCTGCTTTTCCCCTCTATTCACAGTCCATGAAATTTAGTTGCTGTAATACTGTAGGCATTAAATCAATATTTAATGTAGTTTACTTAATTTGTCAAATTCAACCACTGTAGTCTTGTGGCAACAATTTCTTCATTACTGACTGGCAGAAGAAAGATTTGAAACTGGTAACGTGGCAATTCAGAGTTCAGATTTTTTTTTTTGTTTACTACACTTGCTTAAGGCATTACACATCACTCGCACAAGGTTAAACATTACATTTTATTACATATACTCACATTCCTCTGACTGAAGTACGTGTCTGAAATATGGGGAAATGTATTCCTCACATATACAAAACAGATCCAAAAAAAGAATCATTATTCTCTTTTCAAATACAAAACAGGCCTACTAAAGGAATCACTTGTTTTGTAGCAACATTCAAAGCAATGTACAAATAAAGGATAGGAGACACATTTGCTCCTTCATTTTGGAGCTAATGTTTGTTAATATAGAGGTTTTGCATCTTTCTCAAATTTTATTAGCTAACATTTGAATTCAAACATGTTTTCTTCGCATTCATTAAAAAGCCATTCTTATGTAGGCTAGCCAATATAATAAATAAAACCAGTACAGACAATTAAAAATATTTTGTTTATTAGAAAATAATTGGCAAAACAAACAAATAGTTTACAAGCAGGTGTTTATAACAGTAGACATATGAATGTCTTGGTCGTCTCTAACTTCGCACATATTCATTATATGGCCAAAAGTATGTGGACACCTGACCATCACACACATACAGTACGTGCTTGTTGAACATCCCATTATAAATTTACTCGAACTTTGCTGTTATAATAACCGCCACTCTTCTGGGAAGATTCTGGAACATGGCTGTGGGGATTTGCTCATTCAGCCACGAGAGCATAGTGTGGTCAGAAACTGATATCGAACTAGGAGGCCTGGGGTGCAGTCAGCATTCCAGTTCATCCCAAAGGTGTTTGGTGGGGTTGAGGTCAGGGCTCCATGCAGGCCAATCAAGTTCTTCTACACTAACCTTGGCATGTATTTATGGACCTTGCTGTGTGCACAGGGGCATTGTCATGCTGGAATATGTTTGGACCCCTTAGTTCCAGTGAAGGGAAATTCTTACTGCTACAGCATACATAGGCATTCTAGACAATTGTGTGCTTCAAACTTTGTGGCAACAGTTTGGGGAAGAACCACATATGAGCGTGACGGTCAGGTGTCCACATAACGCTGGCCACAAAGTGTATATATCCATGTCAGTTTTTATTTGCAAAGAGAAAACAGAGTCCCCATATGTCATCTACTTCTCTGAAGTCATCTTGAAACCGATAAAAAGTTGCAAGGGCCAACACAGCATCTTCCTTCTAAATAGCAAAGACTTCTGGATGGAGCACCTTCCTACTGAATACATGCCTATTGTCCATCTTTTATTCCACTGCAACCATGATGTTCTTCACCACTGAAGCATCCTTTGATGAAAAAGCAAGATAACTCATATCAGATATAACTATAAAACAATAAAATGAATGTCTGGAATCTGCCTAAAGCCTATACACCTACAATGACAAGACCAGACTATGCACAAGGAGGTCATCTTAAATGTAAAATTCTTCATAGGTCTGCGGCACACCCTCAATTATGGAAGCTGGCACTTGACTAGAAAAACATAACCACAGATACCATAATCATATCACAACATAGCATACACAGCACCAAATCAGAAGCATCAGTGCAAAATGACCATCAATGCAAAATTTATTTATATATCATACCTTCCCAAAGAAAACTTCTTCAGCAGATGTAGGCACCACCACTTTCTAATGTCAGGGATGTCGAACTAGTGGTGAAAGTCGACCAAAACAGATTAGTAGAATGTCTAATTGAGATGAGAGAGAAAAAAAGCAGAATATCTAACAGAGAAATTACCATGAACAACATAGTTACCTGCAAGAAGTCAAACTGCACTTCCATCATTACACAGAGGGCATAATGAAAAACAAGATTAACACACACCGTATTAAGTAAGTATTACATATTCACTGGAATAGTTGGAATAGCATCAATATAGTGTTCCAGATTGATCTGTAAGAACATGTTCACTTTAAGGGCTGATTTATACTTATGCAAGCACATATCTGCAAACACGTGACGGCGTCATGCTCGGACAATTTCATAGAGTAGAGTCTTCATACTTGCATGTAACATAAGGGTGTCCTCTAGGGGGAAGTGTCACATGGACCACACAAGAATTTATAGAAAAGAGAGTGAGAAAATCATTTCTTGAGACATTTTATTAAAGACACCAGCCTGAGAAACTAACAGCCTGAGTATGTCTAAACTGTGATTTCTAGAAAACTTTTTTCATCCCTTTCTGTCACAAGCTGTTATGCATAACATTTTAATGAACTATACTTTCAAAAAGCAGCGGGGAAGTAGCGCATCTAAACTTTAAGTACTGGATGCAATAAGGGAACTTTTTATTGTTTACAATAAAATAGTCAGACTAGAGTCAGACTGCCTTTGCCCTGCTCAGAAACAAATTTATTTTTTGTGCACTTTGTATTACCAAGATATGTTGCTAAAAAGATGGACTATAAAACACACCTCTGACGCAGCCATTTTTGTTGACACTCTTCGGTGTTGTGGTTTGGCTCAGATAGACAATAAGCTTGTCTGGGTCACTGGATTTGTCCAGGACATAATTCAGCTTTCAAATGAGATCAATCAAACAGATGAGATGTTTGAATGCCCCATTACGATGAGTGAAAATGAGTGAAAATTTTGCATTTTAGTAGCTTACCAGATATTGCTTAGTGTGATTAAGTTCAGCATTCCAAGACCTTCTGCTCTCAGGAATGTCTAAAGAATTAAAACAAAGGAAACAAGCATAGATTTTAGCAGAATTACTTTTACATCTCCTTAACATATTCCTTTTTATCAGCACAGAAATACACTATAAGGTCAAAAGCCTGACCATGACTCGCATATTTGGACCAAACTTTTGCCACAAAGTTAGAGGCACATGATTGTCTAAAATGTCTTTATATGCTATAGAATTACAATTTCCCTTCACTGGAACTAAGAGGCCTAGTCCAAACCTGTTCCAAATCCCCAACATTCTAAACTCTAGTGAAAAGCCTTCACAGAAGATTGGAAGCTGTTTTAATAGCAAAGGTGGGGCCTTCTTCTGGCCACATATTATACTGCAGCATTAAATATTAAATGATAGTTTATGATATATTTTAAAAAGTATCCTTTTATACTCACCTGTTATTTTAAGGGAACTTGGAAACCGCTCAACTGCCGAAAGATCTGGGCCTTTAGTGGACAAGATATAATCACTTGAAGATTTTAGACACAGCATATACAAAATCCCATAAAAGTATATGTAAATTCTACATTGTTAATGCATTCATCCATTTTACAGATAATTTTTGACATTGTACCTGACCTCTTCTGGACAGTAACTGGAAAGCATGGTTTGTGGAATGACTTTTCATATCCCATTAAGTGGATCTATGTATAATCTGACATGGCTTACCTTCACACTGTGTTTTCTTCTGATATGCATATCCATATTCTTTTTGTTAACTGTAATTCCACAGTGAGTGCACTGAACTTTTTTCTGCACACGAACACGCTTTACTAGTAAGGCTGATTTGGTGATGGACACTTGTTCTGTGATGGACGCTGGCTCTGTGACAAAAGTGAATGCTTTAGATGAACATGGAGGAGGGCTTGGAGATGGTCTAGCAGATTGTCTTCGGCATGCTGTTAAATGCTTGATTATTTGAACTTTTCTTATCACTGTTGTTGTGCAGTAACAGCAATGAAAATGTGCTTGGTCTCTGCAGCGCAAGTTGCATTTGACTATGATGAAGTCTAAAAGTCAAAGTAAAAAAAAACATGTCTATAAATAAAAATGCATTAAAATAATGACAGAAGTAGGCATGATTGAGAATAACCAACATGACTCATGGAACAAAAAATCCAACAATGCAACAAAAAATCCAGCAAACATTTAAAAACAATAAAACACAGTTACCTTCATGTTTCACTGCCAGGCTTAGGTGGTTGAACACATGGTTTTTTACATGATGTAACTCATTCGGATGGTACACTTCAGATGTGCAGAATGGACAGTGGTATCTAAGGTTACTGCAACAAGTGGTGCACCGTTCAACTGGAGCTTCCTGTCCCCTCTTCAAAACTGTTACATGCATCTATGAATGAATAAATATATAAAATTACACAATTACTTGAGTATCTTGTGTGTGCGTCGCACTGCATGCTTGAATAAAGAATTGAGTAATTTGAGTGGGAGATTTGCCAGGGAGTAACCCAACTGTAATAAGCAAGAATAAACACAACATTTTCAAAGACTAAACCTAACAGTAGTTAGTTGAAATGAAAATAAGGGCAGTTTCTATCTTGTTAAATTTCTACCTTGCTAAACGCAGTTAAATTTACCAGTTAACGGAGCATTATTATTTCCCATGACTGTAGCTAGAAAACAGAAAAGAAAAGAAAATATTCAATTCTATGTTTTAATTTATCAGGGCCTAAATAACAAGTGTGTGGTCCTAACCAACTTCTATAAACAAACAAATAACCTCAGGTTTCAACACATATCAGTATGTAGTAATTTTTTCCCCAAAAAGTAAACCAACATTCAGAAACCAGGCTGGAAAAAATAAGTACACTTTTCCTACTTCCACAATCATCAAAAGAGTAATTAGCAGCCAGGTTTTAATAATGAAATGCACAAGATTATTTAAAAATCAAGAAGTGTGACTACCTCTATAAAAACAGAACTTTTAGCACTTTGGTGTTCTGGAGCACTCGGGTGTGTGTCTACATCATGCCAAGAAGAAAGGACATCAGCCATGACCTCAGAGAACAATTGTTGCTGCTCATCAATCTGGGAAGGGTTATAAGGCTATCTCCAAACAATTTGATATTCACCATTCTACAGTGACAAGAATTGTTTACAAATGGAGAGCCTTCAAGACAACTGCCAATTTTCCCAGTAGTGGGCACCCCAACAAATTCAGTTCAAGGTCAGACAATTTAATGCACAGAGATAAAAGAAAAACCCAGGAGCTACATTTTGTGACTTACAGGCCTCTGTAAGCACAATAAATGTTTATGTTCATGATAGCTTCTTCTCTCCGAAAAGAATATGGCAGCACAACTAAGGTTTGCAAAATTGCATCAGCACAAACCACAAAAGTTCTTGAACAATATGCTTTGGACTGATGTTTGGTCATCATGCACAGCACCATGTTTGGTGAAAACCAAACACACTGTATCACCACAAATACCTCATACGTAATGTCAAGCATGGTAGTGGAGGGGTGATGATTTGGGCTTGTTTTGCAGCCAAAGGACCTGAGAAACTTGCAAATTATTGTTTGACATTGTATATATTCACCAGTAGTAGGGGGGTGACTGCCATTTCTTTTGGGTGTGGGATTTGGTCTCTGTTTTTGGTAAGGGAGTTTTAGGGAAGAGAATTGTCTTTTGTTTTGTGTTTTTCTTTTTAGGTATGTTAGTTCCCTTAACAGTGTTTTTTTGTTTATTATTTTGGCCTTGGTCCACCCTGAAGTTGTTCCGGTTTAATTGTGGTGTACAGCAATTGTATACACTCTGTATTATATCACAATGTATCACATTTTTTTAGTTTACTCCTGGTGTGTCTCATTCCTGGCTACTCTAGGGCAACATATACTCACTTCACTCCACCTTATACCTTACCCCTTGCCTACTTACGCTGTGTGACCTAACCCTAGCCTGGGTTGTAACAGCCCTCATAAATAAAAACATAGAAATGAAGGAGAGTGTACTTTCTTTTCCCTATGATTATACTTTTGCACTAACCAGCTTGCAGTCCATCAAGCCACCTAGTTCCCTAGTTAGCTAGCCAGGATCCTTGTACAATACTCAATGAATTCAAGAAACATCACCTAAAAATAATAGCTAGTGTGAATAATCGAGTGTCCTTAAACATTTACTGATTATAAAAGATTGACCTGCTTATAATACATTAACTATGAATTTTCTTTGAAGTATATTGTCCACTACGTAATTTGCTAACTTAAACATGTTCTCTGCAATTATACCTTGTGAACCTTTTGCAGTTAGTGGCAAAATTGTTGACACCACAATGTGGGAGTCTAGGGACCTGATCTGATTCCACCTCCTGAACTTGACATAACACAAGGCCAAATGCATAAAACAACACAACATAGGAGGCGTTGGATCAGGCCCAGCTTCATCCCCTGGACATTTAGTTCTGCAGCAAGGACCATCTATAAAATTACTGTAAACTCTACATCATTCTTGCATTCATCCATCTCAGTTAATTTTTGATTTTGCACCTAAAATCATCTTTTGAACATGAATAGGAGAGCATAGTTTGTGGAATGACTTGTCAACAGCAAATATCCCACTAAGTGGATCTCAGTATTGGCTGGACAGGTGGTGATTGTCTGTGACATCTCTTACCTTCAGACTGTGTTTTCTTCTGATATGCATATCCAGATTTTTTTTGTTAACTGTAATTCCACAGTGAGTGCACTGAACTTTTTTCTGCACATGAACATGCTTTGCTAGTGAGGCGGATTTGGCAACGGACACCAATTTGTTCACAGACACTGGCTCTGGGACGGACGCAGGCTCTGTGACGGACGTCGGCTCTGTGTCCAATGCTGGTTCTGTGACGGAAACTGGCTCTGTGACAGATGCAGGTTCTGTGATGGAAGCCCGCTCTGTGACGAATGCTGCTTCTGTGACGGAAACTGGCTCTGTGACAGATGCAGATTCTGTGATGGAAGCCCGCTCTGTGACGAATGCTGGTTCTGTGACGGAAACTGGCTCGGTGACGGATGCCAGCTCTGTGATGGAAGCTGGCTCTGTGACGAATGCTGGTTCTGTGACGGAAACTGGTTCTATGAAGGACGCCGGTTCTGTGATGAATACTGGTTCTGTGATGGACGCTGGCTCGGTGATGGATGCTGGCTCTGTGATGGATGCTGGCTCTGTGGAGGACACTGGTTCTATCACAGACGCTGGTTCAGTATCAAAGGTGGATTCTGTACCCCATGGAGATGGGGTAGGAGATCGTCTTCTGCATGCTGTTAAATGCTTGATTATTTGAACTTTTCTTATCACTGTTGTTGTGCAGTAACAGCAATGAAAATGTGCTTGGTCTCTGCAGTGCAAGTTGCATTTGACTATGATGAAGTCTAAAAGTCAAAGTAAAAAACACATGTCTGTAAAAAAAAAAAAAAAAAAATGATGGGTATAACCTATATGACTCATGGAATACAACCGAACAAAACATAGTTACCTTCATGCTCCACTGCCAGGCTTAGGTGGTTGAACACATGGTTTTTTACATGATGTAACTCATTCGGACGGTACACTTCAGATGTGCAGAATGGACAGTGGTATCTAAGGTTACTGCAACATGTGGTGCACCGTTCAACTGGAGCTTCCTGTCCCCTCTTCAAAATTGTTATGTGCATCTATGCATGAAAAAATACAGTATACTGCATGTAAGGAATAAAATATGGCAGGTAGTGCTGTTATATGAAAATAATCCATGCAGGGGTCGTGGGACGTGGCCTGATACGAAGCAGGGGGCTATTACCACACAAAAATTGATTATTTTTCTATAACAGCATGTCCCGTTTTACAATTTTTAATTTATTAATGAATGACGTGCCATGCTTTACAACTGTTCATAGTTATGTGTGATGCAGTGGAATGTCTGTGAATAAAGTTAGTTCCTATTATCACTTACATTAGAGCAGCTATAAAAAGTCGTTTCCTCCCTTTCAAAGACTAAAGCTAACACTAATTAGTTGAAAAGACAATAAGTGCAGATTCTATGTGTCTAAATTTCTATTTTGCTGAATGCAGTTAAATTTACCTGTTAACAGAACATTATTTTAGCTAGCTAGTTTTGCACTAGCCAGCTTGCAGTCCATTAAGCAATCTAGCTCCCTAGTTAGCTAGCCAGCAACCTCGTACAATACTCAATGAATTCAAGAAACATCACCTAAAAGTTACAGGTAGTATGAATAATGTTAGCTTTCTTAAACATTTACTGATTAAAAAAGACTGACTTGCTTATAATACATTAACTGTGTTTTTTTCTTTGAAAAATACTGTGTATTACATAATGTGCTAACTTAATCGTGATCTCTACAATTATGCCTTGTCACACCACAATGTGGGCGTCTAGGGACCTGATCTGACTCCATCTCCTCAACTTCCGACCAATGACATAAAACAACACAACATAGGAGGCGTTGGATCAAGTCCAGCTTCATCCCCTGGACATTTGGTTCTGCAGCAAGGACCATCTATAAAATTACTGTAAACTCTACATCATTCTTGCATTCATCCATCTCAGTTAATTTCTGATTTTGCACCTGAAATCATCTTTTGAACATGAATAGGAGAGCATAGTTTGTGGAATGACTTGTCAACAGCAAATATCTCATTGAGTGGATCTAAGTATTAGCTGGACAGGTGGTGTTGTCTGTGACTCTTACCTTCAGACTGTGTTTTCTTCTGATATGCATATCCAGATTTTTTTTGCTGACTGTAATTCCACAGTGAGTGCACTGAACTTTTTCCTGTAAATGAACATGCTTTGCTAGTGAGGCTGATTTGGTGATTGACACTATTTTTGTCAAGCACACTGCCTCTATGTCGGATGCTGGCTCTGCGATGGATGCTAGTTCTTTGACAGACACTGGTTCTGTGATGAATGCTGGCTCTGCGACGGACGCTGACTCTGTGACGAATGCTGGTTCTGTGATGGAAGCTGGTTCTGTAACGGACACTGTCTCTGTGACGGAAACTGGTTCTGTGATGGACGCTGGTTCTGTGATGGATGCTGGCTCTGTGATGGATGCTGGCTCTGTGGAGGACACTGGTTCTCTCACAGACGCTGGTTCAGTATCAAAGGTGGATTCTGTACAGGGCCATGGAGATGGGGTAGGAGATCGTCTTCTGCATGCTGTTAAATGCTTGATTATTTGAACTTTTCTTATCACTGTTGTTGTGCAGTAACAACAATGAAAATGTGCTTGGTCTCTGCAGTGCAAGTTGCATTTGACTATGATGAAGTCTAAAAGTCAAAGTAAAAAACACATGTCTGTAAAAAAAAAAAAAAAAAAAAAAAAAAAAAAAAAAAAAAAAAAAAAAAAAAAAAAAAAATGATGGGTATAACCAATGTGAGTTATGGAATACAACCGAACAAAACATAGTTACCTTCATGCTCCACTGCCAGGCTTAGATGGTTGAACACATGGTTTTTTACATGATGTAACTCATTCGGATGGTACACTTCAGATGTGCAGAATGGACAGTGGTATCTAAGGTTACTGCAACATGTGGTGCACCGTTCAACTGGAGCTTCCTGTCCCCTCTTCAAAATTGTTATGTGCATCTATGCATGAAAAAATATACTGCATATAAGGAATAAAATATGGCAGGTAGTGCTGTTATAGGAAAATAATCCATGCAGGGGTCGTGGGACGTGGCCTGATACGAAGCAGGGGGCTATTACCACACAAAAGTTGATTATTTTTCTATAACAGCATGTCTCGTTTTACAATGTCACGTTAGTTCCTATGATCACTTACATTGAACAGCCGTTTCCTCACTTGTCATGTTTACTGAGATATCAGAAAGTGTAAAGTCCTCTGTCCTTAAGACTCTCCCATGCTGGAAAGCTTGCTCACTGTTATGAAGTGCTAACACTGTAAACTCCTTCCATACATGTTAAATAAACGACTCCTTACAGAAAGCTTCACCATAACAACCATTATTTTTTACTTTGTTAAATAACATTTATATGTTTTATATCTGTTTATGTGGAGCATAATACATACAAGCCCTTGTGAATGAGCTGTTACTATAGAAAAGATTAGAAAAACAAACCTGTGATTTGAATTGCAGTCACACTATTTTCAGGAACTGCTGTTATACAAAATAAATCAACACCTTTTGACCAATCACATTCGAGAATTCACACAACTACTTGAGTACCTCATGGCTTGAGTTACATGCTTGAATAAGTGATCAAGTAAATCTGAGTTGGGATTTGCACAACATTTTAAAGACTACAGTTAATTCTGCTTAGCTGAAACAGGTAGTCTGGACATTTCTACCTCGCTGCCTGCAGTTCAGTTTACCAGTGAGCAGGACATGAACTTAAGGCTAGTCACCCTGCAGTCCAGCAAGCAACCTAGCTACCTAGTTAGCAAGCCAGCAAGCTCATACAATGCTTAATGAATTCAAGTAACATCCCTTAAAAATACAAGCTAGAGTTAATAATGTACTTACTTCGAAGGATGTTGTTTACAATATGTACCAGTTTTGCCGGCTCTTTGCATGGGAAAAGCAGCTAAAGTGTGCTCGCTGCAGAACCAGTCCAGTGGGTGGAGGTGGACCTGATCCAACTCCTCCCATAACCCTAGAAATGTAAACAACAATGCGCGTGTGCGGCGGAGATACAGGTAACGTCCCAAATGCTCGGTTTTCAACCCATGCACCCTCGAGGACGCGAGAACTCTCCATAGGTTCACAATTTGTTTAGGTCACCAAAGTGCACACTTGGTAGAGAACCGCAGAGCTGTGGGCAGTATTTGGGACATGGCCACACGATATCAACTACTAGCAAGACAGCCTGAATGTTGACTTTTTTTTTTTTTTTTTTTTTTTTACTTCCTCAAAAGCTGTAACAAATGCGAAACCTGTTACATACCTCTCTTTATGAGGTGTACATTTTCCTGTTTTAATTCGCCGAAATGCTTGCTAGTCACAGAGCCTGTTTGTAATTAGCTAGTCTAGCTAGCTAATCTCTTTTTTAAAATTCTTCTAGTAGACCTGACTAGCTGCTCGCTAGTTAACAGTAGTTAAATGAGTAAAATAGGTGGGTGTACACACATTTAGGTGCGTTTATGAGCGGTTATTATAATCTTTAACAGTTTGCAAAACAGTTTACAGACTAGCATTACTTTTGCGACTAGCGTGCTAGATAACAGGGAAACTCGTCGCGGTGTTCAACTGAATAAAAACAAATTCTGTTGAAACATGTCAAGCTCTTGTTTTCTACAAATGTTTATTTGATCCTGGGTAAGTGTGATAATACATTTTTATACCACAATAATTGCCCTTTTTTAAATAAAGTCACAATTCATGTATTTCCTACGAGACTAATTAAGACAAAAGCTGTAGGGAACATAGTTGTAATGACATCATTTTGACGTGTGTGTGTGTGTGTGTGTGTGTGTGTGTGTGTTGAATAATCGATTATCGACTCATGCCGTTTTGACACAGTGATTTTTTTTAACTGTTCAAAACTCAACAGCAAAATGTTTATTTGACCTTTATGTCCACTCATGACCACCATATTATCTAAAACAGCAATTTTGAAGAAGACCTCGAACCCACACAGTCATGTCATGTATCCCTGAAAAGCCAGTTTCCTGACATACAGTGGCGTGCAAAAG
>CM040463.1:20574416-20592538 GCA_022758105.1 Pangasianodon gigas | reverse complement strand
TTTTTTTTTTTTTTTTTTTTTTTTTTTTTTTTTTTTTTTTTTTTTTTTTTTTTTTTTTTTTTTTTTTTTTTTTTTTTTTTTTTTTTTTTTTTTTTTTTTTTTTTTTTTTTTTTTTTTTTTTTTTTAATTGCAAGCTCAAATTAAGAGAGCAAGCTCATGCTCTCTTACTGTGTCAAAATTAATTATTGGTCAGGAAATATTTCAAAGAAAATCAAACCCGAAAATGCTGCTTGTAAAAGTATTCAACCCCCCTGCTTCCAGAAGCTTTGGATGAAACATATTGTCTTAACGAGGACACCGTTGACTAATAATTGGACTTCACCTGTGAAATATTATAACAGCTCCCATTTTCTGAACAAAAACCACCTCAGTTGAACTGTCATTGAAGAGACTGTCAGTCTGAGGGAAAGGAGTGAAAATAAGGGCTAAGGGGCAATTTAAGGAAGTTAAAAATGAGGTAATAAAATTTCATAACTTAATTTCGTAAATAATATCTAAGAGGTTGGACACCCCAGTAAGCACTATTGGATCAATAATGTGTAAGTGGAAGCTGCATCAGACCACCAATGCCCTCCCTCAAAACTCAGTGCAAAAACAACACAGAGACTGGTGAGGAAAATCCACACTGAGGCCAACAGTGACACTGAAGGAGTTACAGAGTACAGTGGCTGAGAGTGGAGTGAAGGACAACCATTTCAAGAGCTCTGCATAATTGAAAACTGTATGGGAGGGTAGCTAGAAAGAAACCGTTGCTCAAGAGGGCCATATGAATGCATGAGGGTGACCCACTGAAGATATGTTTTTTTTTTTTTTTGTTTGTTTGTTTTTTGATGCGATGAGATCAAGATCGGGATACTTGTTTAAAACAAGTTTCAAAGCTCTGTGTGTGGCGCAAACTTAACACAGGCCATACTTCAATTAAAATGATCGTTAGAGTGAAATATGGTTGTGGCAACATCATGCTCTGGGGATGCTTTTCATCCTCAGAAATTGGGATTCGTGTCAAATTCGAAGGGAGAATGGGTGGAGCAATATGCAAGGGACTATTACAAGAGAACCTGCTTCCGTTTAAAACAACAACAACAACAACAACAACAACAACAAAAAAACTAAAGTTTGGGAGAAACTTCACCTTTCAGGTGAATGTTCTGCATTGGCCAGATCTGAATCCCATTGACAATCTGTGGCAATGTTTGAAAATTGCAGTCAACAAACAACATCCAACCAACCTGAACAACCTGGAGCAAATCTGCCAGTAAGAATGGGTGAACATTACTCACAAACAGTGTGCAAAGCTGGTATGAACTTACCCCGACAGACTTAAAGCTGTTATTGCAGTGAAAGCTGGTTCTACCAAGTACTAGTCTGAAAGGGTTGAATACTTACACAAGCAATGTTTTTCAGTTTTTAATTTTTTTTAAAGATCTGCTAACAAATAATGAATTTTTGGAAATTTACTTTTAAGAGCATAGTGGTCAGCAAGGAAAATACAGGCCGGAACAGTCTGTCTAAATGTCATTTGTAATCCAGACAAATCTGATTACTTTTAAGGGAGTTGAATACTTTTGCAAGGCATGGTATATGTCAGGTTGTGTGTCATTATGATATACTTGTCAATTTCCTTTATAAGTTGCGAGGTGGGGCCTCCATGGATCAGACTTGTTTGTCCAGCACATCCCACATATGCTCAGTGGGATTGAGATCTGGGGAATTTGGAGCCCAAGTCAACATCTTGTCATCTTTGTCATGTTCCTCAAACCATTCCTGAACAATTTTTGCAGTGTGGCAGGCTGCATTATCTGGCTGAAACAGGCCACTGCCATTAGGGAATACTGCTGCCATGTGAAGGGGTGTACTTGATCTGCAGCAATGTTTAGGTAGGTGGTATGTGTCAGAGTAACATCTACATGAATGCCAGACCCCAAGGTTTCCCAGCAGAACATCCCAGCCCTTCTTCCCATAGTGCGTCCTGGTGCCATCTCTTCCTCAGGTAAGCGACACGCACTTAACTGTCTGTCAACATGTTGTAAAAGAAAACATGATTCAGACCAGGCCCCCTTCTTCCATTGCTCCATGGTCCAGTTCTGATGCTCACATGCCCATTGTAGGTGCTTTCGGTGGTGGACAGGGGTCAGCATGGGCACTCTGACTGGTCTGCAGCTACGCAGCCCCATACACAGCAAGCTGCGATGCACTATGTGTTCTGACACCTTTCTATCTTAGCCAGCATTAACCTTGTCAGCAATTTGTGCTACAGTAGCTCTTCTGTGGGATTGGACCAGCTGGGCTAGCCTTCACTCCCCACGCACATCAGTGAGCCGTGGGCACCCATGACCCTGTTGCCGGTTCATCAGGTGTCATTCCTTGGACCACTTTTGGTAGGTACTAACTACTGCATACCGGTCACACACCACAAGACCTGCTGTTTTGGAGATGCTCTGACCCAGTTGTCTAGCCATCATAAGTTGGCCCTTGTCAAAGTCGCTCAGATCCACACACAACACACACAACGTTATTCACTTCACCTGTCAGTGGTTTTAATGTTATGGCTGATCGGTGTACAGTCTAGTGTAACTGGAGCCAAGATTAATGGCAGAATAAGTTGCAAGATTCCTTTCTTCTGTTTTGAAAGTAGTTGGTGCTTGGCATTATTCATAATAATAATAATAATAATAATAATAATTCTTGGTTTGGATTGTTACACTATTTGACATTTTCTGGTTGTTAACTCAAAGGTTTATTCAAATTAATTTTTAATTCAACTGGATGGCTGAAGGAGCAGAGTTCACACATAGTTATGTTATAAGGGATTATGATCTTGTGACATTTGGCTGAGCTTGCGTAGGAGATCATGCGGTTGTGGTGTGGTCACTATGTAACAAGCCTAGGTTAAAGCAATTGTCTCTGTCTTCTCTGTTGTCCAGGAATGAGACAGAAGAAGTAGAATAAAATAAGAAAAATGGCTGTTCTGCATCTTTTCTTTTTTTGTGGTCTTCTGTCTTTGGCTTCATGTGTGCCACCTATCTGGTCCCAGCCTGAGCAGGTGCACATTTCCTATCCAGGTAAGAATTTTAGAACTTTATTGTACTCATGATGGTGTCTTCTCTTTTGCGGTTTCAGTGATGTGTAAAGTGAGTGCTACTAAGAGAATTTTCATAATTAACAATGCAGTAAATTGCGGTAAATTTTATTTTATTTTGTTCATTTTATTGAATATTTTTTATTCATATTTATTTTTTATATTAAATTCATGTGTTAACCACTATATGTGCTCTCTAATTTGAAAAAAGGCACAAATTCTTGATTAAAAATGAAATTTCCATGATTAACTATATCAAAAGAAGAGTAGATTTTTTTTTTTCTGCAGTACATTTTATCTATATATCTTATATAATCTATTAGGGTCTTGGAGATGTGTGAAAATGTAGTTTTGTAAACTAGAGCAGATAATTGATGGATTAAACATATCACACTGATTAATTATGCTCATTAGAATGTATCACACATATAAGAATGTTTAAGTTGCTTTTAAGACAATTTAGCAATACATTTTAAAGTACTTTTTTACAGTGGCTGTCACTGCTTTTAAAACAATTCCCAGTGCTAGTAAATATTGTTTTACCAAATTACAAAAGCAACTTTATAAAATATTCCAAGAGAAGATGGCACCATATTACTTATACACAGAAGTTCTGAAAGAGCCTTTATAATTATATAATTAAATGTTGTTTGCTTTAGCAGTCTTGTTCTGCAAAAATATTGTAAACTAAGCGCTGAATTTGAGGAACAAATCCATTGCTGCGGCATGTGCTTTGTGAAAATTCTGATTGTTACATGACAGTCTTATTTATATCTTAACATAGCTTTTGCAAGATTAAGCAGCTTGTGACACCACTGTGGCTGATGAGGTAGTGCTTTCAAAACATTTGTCATGTCACAGTATTTTAAGAGGGAAGCTGTCAAGAAGCAAAAAAAAAAAATGTAATCTGTCTGCAGCAGAATCAAACTGATTGTAGTACTTGTAAGGCTAAAAAACCTATTTTTTATCTAGTAAAGAAAAGTTAGCCTGCTGAGTCTTTAATGATGGTGTGTAAAGCATGGTGTGATGTGATGTGTAAAGATGGTGTGAATTGTGAGTAATGCTTCCATACTTCCACAGGTGTGGAGGGTTCAATGGTGATCACTTGGACAACCTTTGACTACACAGAAAGCGTGGTGGAATACGGCCTGTGGGGTGGGAAGCTCTTCAGTCATACTGCTAAGGGAAACTCCACTCTGTTTATTGATGGAGGCTCAGAGAAGCGTCAAATGTACATTCACAGAGTCACATTGCCAGAACTCAGACCTGGGGCTAAATATGGTAAGCATAATATGCACTGCACTGGTGTGCTGTGGTGTGGGACTGGTGTTTAAACAACTGTGCTGTTTGAAGATGTACCTGATGTAACTCTTTACTCAAATTACGGTGTGATGTTACAGCAGCATTCAGTATATTGTGCTAAGGAAATCTAAAATGCTTGGGTCTGTACTGTTAACTTTATGCCATACTTGTGTAGATGATTATATACGTGATAAGTGTAAGCCTGGTAGTCTACGTGATAAGTGTACGCCTGGTCTTGGATCGTAAAATTATCACACCTGCAATTTCTCAAATATCAGTATAGGAATATCAGGACAATGATCCAAAAATCCATGCTTAAAAATAGTGGCCAGTGTAAGAGAGAATTAATTTAAGGATTTCAGAGTTCAGTGGGTTTGTGTCTGAATTTACTGAATGTACATGTGTGTATGTTTTACAGTCTACCACTGTGGTAGTGAAGAGGGATGGAGTGATATTCTCTTCTTTACTGCTCTGAATGATAGCACAAGTTTTAGCCCTAGATTTGCTCTGTTTGGTGACATGGGCAATGAAAACCCTCAATCACTGGCCAGACTTCAGAAAGAGACACAGGCCGGGATGTATGATGTCATCTTGCACATTGGTAAGATTTACAGCCATGAAATGATCTTCAAAAGAAAATATTCTTTTAAAATATAAGGTTTTTGACCACCTGATGTTTCATATGTTTTATTAAAAAATATAAAGTTTCTTATGCTTTATTACAAAATAAAATAACCACCTGGAGTTTCTTATGTTTTATTAGTTGAATCACTATTTTTGCCAAAGACAAAATGATTCAGAATAGCATTAAATAAGGAAACCTAAATCTTTGTGGAAACTTTTAACTGTTTACTCTCAGATCCTAATGGGACTCTAAATGAGTGCTTTTTAAGGTGTAAACCCATGAAGTCTGTACATAATAGACTCATAAACAGTGCAAGTATTGTAAAATATATTAAAGTGACAGTTTGGCCTAGTAGATGATTATTTCAATAAAATAAAGTAATTTCTAATGTTTCTCAATCCAGCATTTAATAATAAACAATTCCCATTCCATTTATTGCTAAAATATACAGTGTTCAGAAACTTTTGACTGGCAGTGTAGACCAGTGACTGTACACTCACCGATTATTTTATTAGGAACACTATGCTAATACTGGGTAGGGCCTCTCTTTGCTCTCAAAACAGCCTCAGTTCTTTGTGGCGTGGATTCCACAAGATGTTGGAAACATTCCTTTGAGATTCTGCTCCATGTTGACATGATTGCAACATGGAGTTCCTGCAGATTTTTCAGGTGCATTTTCATATTGCAAATCTCCCGTTCTAGCTCATCAAAGGTGTTCTGTTGGAATCAGATTCGGTATCTGAGAAGGCCACTGAAGAACATTGAACTCATTGTCATGTTCATGAAGCCAGTTTGAGACAACTTGCTTTGTGACTTGGTGCATTATCATGTTGGAAGTAGCCATTAGAAGATGGGTAAATCGTGGCCATGAAGGGATGCACATGGTGAGCAACAATACTCAAATAGGCTCAAGTGATGATTGATTGGTATTAATGGGCCCAAAGTGTGCCAAGAAAACATTCCCCACAACATTAAACCACCTTCACCAGCCTGGACCATTGACACAAGGGAGGTTGGGTCCAAGAATTCATGCTGTTGGCACCAAATTCTGAAATCGAGATTCATCAGACCAGGCTACATTTTTCCAGTTTTCTGCTGTAGCCCATCCACCTCAAGGTTCGACGTGTTGTGCATCCTGAGATGCTTCTCTGCTCACCACAATTGTACAGAGTGGTTATGTGAAATACTGTAGCCTTTCTGTCAGCTCGAGCCAGTCTGGCCATTCTCTGTTGACTTCTCTCATGAACAAGGCGTTTCCATCTGCACAACTGCCGCTCACTGGATGTTTTTCTTCATTGCACCATTCCGAGTGAACTCTAGAGACTGTTGTGTGTAAAAATACCAGGAAATCAGTAGTTATAGAAATACTCAAACCAGCTCATCTGGCACTAACAATAATGCCAAGTCCACGTCAAGTTCTACTCCTGTCAGCCAAGAACAAGAATCTGAGGCTATCATGGGCAATGGCTCACCCAAACTGGACAGTTGAAGATTAGGAAAAAAAATCACCTGGTCTTTTTCCATCCTCAACTGTCCATTGTTGGTGAGTCTGTGCCATGATAGCCTCAGATTCCTGTTGTTCTCTGACAGGAGTGGAACCTGATGTGGTCTTCTGCTGTTGTAGCCCATCCACCTCAAGGTTTGATGTGTTGTGCATTCTGAGATGCTTTTCTGCTCACCACGGTTGTAAAGAGTGCTTATTTGAGTTACTTTAGACTTCCTGTCAACTCAGACCAGTCTGGTCATTCTCCTCTGATCTGTCACATCAACAGGGCATTTCCATCCTCATAACTGTCACTCACTCAATGGTTTTTTTTTTTCCCCCACACGATTCTGTGTAAACTCTAGAGACTGTTATGTGTGAAATTCAGAGGAGATCAGCGCAGCACTCAAACCAGCCCTTCTGGTACCAATAACCATACCATGATCAAAGTCACAGAGATCACACTTTTTCTTTATTCTGACATTTGATATGAACATTACCTGAAACATGAATGTGCAGTTGTACAGGTGTTCCTAATAAAGTGGGCAGTGAGTGTACAGTCATTATTTTAGACTGACTCCTGACAATGTTCTTGAAACTTACAGAGCATATTTTACCAGTGCTTAAATGGTGCCCTCTGCTGACCTAAAAGCTGTCACACAATCAGACAGAAGTTCTTACAAGTAAAAACCCTTAGCTCGTTAACATTAAATCATATTAATATATGATTTTAAAACTATCAACACACACTACATAATAGTACGTTTCCCAAGTACAAGTGAGCCTAGTAAATGTTCAAGAGACTTCATTAATATGATCTATAATTCTGAACTGTTGTTTTCTTGATTTGCAGGAGACTTTGCTTATGATATGCATGAGGTAAAGTTACACCAAACACTTGTTATAATGAATTGGACAATAATATTGACAACTGCTTATAGCACGTGTTCTCTATTACTTTGTTTGGCAAACAGTCAAACAGTCAGTTGTATTTAAAAAAAAAAATAATAATAAGCTTTGAAAATTATCCATTATTGCTTATAACGTCAATGTTAAAAATGCACCACTGCTACTGGTTTTATAAATCACCGTGTGGAATTTACTAAGCCCACATCCTGTTTTCTGTACCACTCTTTCAAGTGTAATTTGTTGTTAAAAATCTGTTGGCACTAACATTATGGTGTGTTGATCAGATAGAGGCGTAGAGTGTAGTCGACCTTAAAAATTATATGATGAAAGAGTCTTTCATGAACTATTTTCATGAGCGTACTCCTGTCTGAAAGTTTTTACAATAAAACTCTTTTTTCCAAACATACTAATATGGAAAACCCCTGACTGTATAATGATGCCTCCATTCTTCTCAAAGGGAATAACATTGGATCAGATTATTGTAATATTTCGAACATCTCAGAACAACCAGTTCTGTGAAGAAATACATTCCACAATCCCTAGAGTCCTAGAAAAACAGAACTGGAGCTGTCAAAAAGCTTGAAAAGTCAGCAACCGATTAGAGTTTGTACCATTTTATCCCACAATTACCCTCCTTATAATATTTGTCAAAACAGCTGGTTCAGATTTTATGAATGTCTTTTTGTCCCCTTTTGATGTAATGATAGGGCTGTGAGTGCGTTGCCTGGAAAATTGATTTAGTCTAATGGTAGTCCTTATTTTTATAGCCTGCTTTTATATCGGCTGCGATTACTTTCTGTCATTACTGAGGTTTCTCAGTGAAGCTTGTCAACAGCTTGGGCTTCACTATTCTCCTAGTAAAAAAAAGAACATTAACCAAATGTATGACCTATATGATATCTCTCAACACACATTTTAATATTTTGCTAAAGTCAAAGCAATATGAATGTTGCCTTTTTGTTGTATTGCCTGTAGTGTATTAAGTGCGTGTTTCTAATTGTGTCTTTGTGTTTCAGGACAATGGCAGGATTGGGGATGAGTTTATGAGACAGATCGAGTCCATTGCTGCCTACGTGCCATATATGACCTGTCCTGGTAATCACGAGTGGGCCTAGTAGGTCTTATGATTATTTCCATCATTATAGATTAAAGTACTGTTAATTTATATATAACAATAATCTCCATATGTATTCATGAGCTCATTTTACCCAGTATTTTCATATATTTAATTATGAATTTACAACTCAGTTCCTTGAAAACTGTTTGATGTACCCTATTGCTCAATAATATATTTACACTTTAATGTCATAGTCTATCAAAATATAAAAAACATTTTTCCAAACTAAACTCTGATGACTTTGTGTGGATATGATGATATGACCGCTGAAGGGCTCATTCTTTGGATGCACAGCAAGTCTGGAGTCTAGACAATGTCTATTTCAGATCTGCTCTGATTTCCCTGTACTCCCTGTTCCCCACATTCCTGTCCACGCAAATCCTAAACAGGCTATGTTAAAAAGGTTTTTTGGCAGAGCTCAAATGCATATTCCATAAACCTATGAATAGTTGTAGCATTAAACACTCAACCTTCTCATGGACCACTGCTACTGTCTGGAAAGAGAAGCATGGTGGGGAGAAGGGGTGCTGTCGAGATCCAGAACATTTTGTGAGGTATTTGCTGTGCTTTTGAATTTAAACAAGTCACTTTGACTTAATCAGTGAGCCACTCACAATGTAAATAGATTAGAGTAAGCAGTATTTCTTCTCTCAATACCAAAAATGGAAAGATTGCAAAACTGATGGCATTTTTTTGAGTTTTATTAGTAAGAGTTGTCCATACCACAGTCGTTTCCTGCTCCCACTACTTTGCCAGTGCAGGACAACTGGGATAGCTTTGAGATTGCTTGCAGAATGATCGACTGAAAAAGGCTGATAAACAGTGTCAGGGAAAGACATTAAACTTGTATTTGGTCATAATCCAGCAGGAACAAGCTAAAGTTTGAGTCTGATGTTTTTTATGAGTGAGCAAATGGAAGGGTTGACTTGTCATTTTTTAGAAATTCACAAAACTGTAAAGATGGATTCTGTGAAGGCATAGCTGGCTTTTGTTTAACTCCATGAAACATTAATTAATAAATTATCATCTGTCAGTAGTCATAACAGAAACAGGCAAATGTATGCCTAATTTTATACCGTTTATGAATTTTGCATCAGTTTTCTAGCACAACTAGCACAGTTTTTTAGCACAATTTTAATTTTCCTTTGGGATGGGTAAACCTGAAAGGTTTGACTGAAACAGTAGAACTATGTGATTTTGGTATTAGTACACAAAACCTGCGTTAGTACTGTCAGAATCTTATATGTACACTGGTGGTGTCAGTGACTACCCAGCCATAAGATGCCACAAGAGGGGGCTATAAAGTTGTCTATCCTTTCAGTTCTGTACACATTTACTCATTAGGTTTTTGTTCACATTAAACTAATCACGTAACATTTCTGTCATTCTGTCCACTCCATGGACATCTCTTTATTAAATGTGTAGTTTGTGGTTTTGAAATCAAACCTGTTTCCACATACAGTTATATACAAATATTAATAAAAAGTCTTTCTGTCATATCTTGTCCTATAAGGTGCAAGATTACAGGCCTACCTCTGTCCTAGGGATTATTACACACTGCTTTTTCTGCTTAAATCGGGCCAGTGTGTTGTTATCCAGTAGAAGACCTCAAATTTTGTCTGCAAAAAGAACTGCTTAATTTTTTGAGAGAGCTGCAGGACTTTATGCAGTGAGTGCTTAGGTTTTTTTTTCTGCACCACATGAACATAATGTTAATTTAATTCTAAATTCCTAGCTGAAACTTTATCAGCTTTGGGAACATGTCCACAAACTTCAAGAAAATGGTATTGTCTAATCCGGCTACCTTTGACTTGTGACCTCTTCTCAACTACCATGACCCTGCACTTGTCACCTTATACCCTGAATGTCTGAATTCAATTAGGGGCTCCCCTGCTTTGTACTTTCTAAGATCATTATGCTTTTCTAAGTTCATTTCATTGCAGTACTAGTGAAGAATTGGTCTGTCTCAGCTATCTCCTAAAGGAAAAATTACAAATTGACCAACTAGAAATTTTTAAAAATGGAAAATTTAGTACCTCTGTTAGTGACAGCATTCCTAGAAATGCTTTTTCTGTTGCAGCATTATGCCGAACTAAAATGTGTTGCCATTTGTTTATTTAGATGAAGTGGATACCTCTAAGAGATCTCTACTCTACTCTAACTAAAGCAGACTCTAGGAATTTTTTTATGGTATGTTACTAATTTACTTTATTCATTTTTTCCAGCAATTTCTCACACTACAAGAGCCGTTTCAGTATGCCAGGGGAAACTGAGAGCCTGTGGTACAGGTATGAGCTTTAATTACCATCTCATAATCTCCATTCAGCAGATGCCTGTTTATATCCAGAGCAGATGTTCTCCTTTGCGGGTTGCATAAGAATGTTGACTTCTAACCAAATACCAAAGAGCTGACAAACCAGGCAGTTATGCCCCGGCTTATACTCCTGGCTCATATCATCTAAAATCTTACCTTACCACTAGGGGTTCTCCTTAGTGCCCTGAAAGTTCCTGAGTTTCTTCATAAGCCATGTTAATGAAATTGCTGAGAGGCTTGAGTTGATGAATGGAATAATCATTCGATCATGATATGTCTGACATGATGTAAACAGATAAATGGAATCACAATTGCCATAATGTTGCCAGAGAAATATAATTTTTTTTTTTAAATGATAGTGTCATTGGCTGTATAAGTGAAAACAAAAGTCTAAATGAGTACTTCTTGTAAAATATGGAACCTTTAGAGTAATCGTAGCTATAGTATTTGGTGAACATCTAGAGGAAACTGAAGGAATTGTCAAGCAATATTTAGTTTGATTACATAACACAGCTGAAATATTCAAAGTTTATTTGCACTGCATAACACCATTTTTCTTGTGGCCAAGTAGCAGAGAGTTATCAAAACCAGGATCTCCAGTGGTACTGCATTATTTCTCTTAGTAGTTGAGTAATCTCCACAATAATTGCAACACCATTTTTTAAGTGCTCTGTCATGACGTGTTTCATACGCGTTAACTTGATAGTGACTT
Source organism: Pangasianodon gigas (assembly GCA_022758105.1). Taxonomy (NCBI): domain Eukaryota; kingdom Metazoa; phylum Chordata; class Actinopteri; order Siluriformes; family Pangasiidae; genus Pangasianodon; species Pangasianodon gigas. Next base: position 20,580,997 of record CM040463.1, on the reverse strand, counting down.
GAGTTGCCAGCAGCAACAGTTGTTTGTGATTTATTTTTAGTGTCATAAGAATATTCAGATTACGCTAGGTTGTTTTAGATTTAGGAGCTGCTTTTTACTCTAAATAAAAACAATGTTTTTGCCAAATCAGCCCAGTAGGACTTACTTTTAACCATAAGATTTTTTGTGAATGTGAACCCTGATCTTCATTGTGTGTTACTGGAAAGTGGGCTGTGGAGCAGAAGAATGATCTGCTGACAGACTGCCTACAGTTACACTATATGGCCAAAAGTATGTGAACACCTGACCATCACACCTTATTGAACATCCCATTTGAACACCATATTGAGCATCCCATTCTAATACTATGGGCATTAATTTGGAGTTGGTCCCCCCCTTTGCAGCCATAACAGCCTCCACTCTTTTGGGAAGGCTTTTCACTAGATTTTGGAACATGGCTGTGGGGATTTGTGCTCATTCCACCACAAGAGCATTAGTCAGGCACTGATGTCAGGTGAGAAGGCCTGGCATGCAGCCTCCGTTCCAGTTCATCCCAAAGGTGATCAGTGGGGTTGAGGTCTGGGATCTGTGCAGGAGACCTTCCACTCCAACCTTGGCAAACCACGCCTGCAAAGTCCTTGCTTTGTGCACAGGGACATTGTCATGCTGGAACAGGTTAAGGCCCTTTAGTGCCAGTGAGGGGAAGTCATAATTCTACAGCATACAAAGACATTCTAGACAATTGTGTGCTTCAAACTTTGGGGAAGGCCCACATATGGGTGTGATGGCCAGGTGTCCACATACTTTTGGTTGTAAGTTTTCTTGTTTAGAATAGGGGTTCTCTTTTTTCTAACAGGGACTTTAAAAAATTCCAGCAACTCCTTCAGTACCTATATACTGTATGAACATAATCCAACTATTCAAACATTAGGCACATTACTTATGGAGGTATAGAGCTTTTTATTCCTGAACATTACACTTACAGAGAACATTTTTACTTAAATGGCAGTTAGATTCAGTAACTAAAGTTTGAATTAATTCCATTCCATTTAAGAATTAAAACCATTAAAATAGGCTAACTATAAGAGCTCATTAATAAATAATTAAATATAATACATAAATAATTTTGATAATAGTAGGTTATGATAACTAAATAATAAAAGAATTTCTGGATATGCTTCACAGACTTTTGTGTGTGTGTGTATATACACACACACACACACACACACTGCAAACACTGGGGAAAAAAAATTGACTCTGTGGCCTTTGCAATGAACTACCTGTATTATTGTCTCGTATACATATTAAGCACATAATATGCATAACAAATTATCCATATTGTACTTAAGCAAAAAGTTTTAGCTAGCCTAAACATTATAGTTTTGCTTCTTCCTGAGATTTAGGTTTAATTACACTAGCACAGACATTTCCAGCTTTTCTTTGGAAGTACGTCTCTTGTATAAAGGCATTTATGCTTGCTTCTGTGTTTTAAAAGTAGTCAAACCTTTTTATGTCTCCCTCTGCGTGCAGCTGGAACATTGGGTCAGCACACATCATCTCTTTCTCCACTGAGGTCTACTTCTACCTCGAATATGGCCTAGATCTCCTCTTCAAACAGTATGAGTGGCTGCAGAAAGACTTGGAGGTATATGTCCAAGATGTGCTCAGTTTGAGCTTAATTTTAATTCATCCAGAGAACTGATTTTATTTTTAAAAAATTGACTTGTTGATTCAGTTAACTCATTGGAAGTGTTCAAGCCAACCACTGACTAAAGGATGTGCTAATAATAAATAAATTGTTTTGAATTTCAGTTTAGATTCTTCAGATTTAAATTCCTGCTATTCCTCTCCTTTGACTAGGAAGCAAACAAACCAGAGAACAGGGCTGCAAGACCCTGGATAATCACCATGGCACACAGACCCATGTACTGCTCCAATGATGATAAAGATGACTGCACCAAGTTTGAAAGTTATGTACGGATCTTTCTTGAGTCTGATAGCTAAATGGGTCCAGGGATTCATCAATTTACCATTAAGATAATTTTCTGTGGCATTTTGTAAAGTAGATCTTTTTCAGTATGATACATGAGTGACAGGTTTATTCTTCCATGTACTTTATTCCAATCATACAGGTGTGGGTAGCATTCATAGAGTTTATAGTATTTCACTCAAAGCTGAAAAAAATATGAGAGAATGAACAATGTTTATACAGGCAAAATTAGCTGATTTTGCACCAGGCCTGTCTGAGGTTGACACAACTGGTGATAGTATCTATTGTGATGGACGATTTAAATGTCTGTTGGAAAACGTGGTGTTCAACAAAGAGCATGTGCACACACAGTTTATATGATTTTATTTAAATTCTGTAATGAGATATGCATTGTGTATATCTAGCCACGCACCTTTCTCCCCCACCCCGAGCTACAGGCGACACTGTCATCAATAGGCAGTGGTTAGAGGGCACGATAGGATGATGAATTAATTTGTGGCCACAATCCAATCACCATTCCCAAAGTGACTTTCAAGTGACTTTTTTAGTAAATCATATTGGAGGTCCAAAATGAATCAATTTGCATCGACACAGTCCTGTATTTTGCAGCTTTGGGTAGAAACTCCACAATTTGCGTATTATTTAAGCCAGATGTGTCAAACATACAAGACATGTTATTTTGGTCATGTGAAAGACAGTCCTCTTTAGACCCTGTTAGTAAATCAGCTTGTTTTTTTCAGGTGTCATCAAGTTTGCATGTGCCATTAGACATGCAAACCTTTTATTAAAGGCGTTTATGTACAAGTTTTTGCTTATGATTTAAAGGCATACCAATAACTTAATCTAACTCACAGCCTCTATACTAGACTTTCCATACACGCTGCATTTCAAGAGGCCTTTCTTGGTTTCATAAAGAAAGTCCTTAAAGAAGAGTAGCACTTGGTTTCATTCATTCTCATTTCTCTTTTTTTCAGGTACGCCATGGACGCAGTGACACAAAGCCGCCAGCTCCTGGCCTGGAGGACTTATTCTATCAGCATGGTATATCTCAATGACTCCAGATACTGTTTGTTACAGCAGGCTGCACACATCTAATAATAACCAAACACCACTTCTCCTGAATCACTGTAAAACTCTAAGTCACTGAATAAGAATATTGTGGCATACATCCAGCCACCCAAACAAAACTATTCGGACATTTCAGTGTGCATAACGTGAGATTAGATGTCCCGATTGAAACTCTGTTCATTTAAATGTGTGGAATGTTACACTTCAACCCGTAGAACATTGAGTATTACCAAAACATCCCCTTAGGTTTGGCCACAGTAAGCAGTGTCTGAGCTCTGGTCTGAGTGGACACCTCTGGATTTCATCTTAGAGTTTATTTACACTTGAAAGCACGTCTCTCTTGCCAAGCAGAAATTTCTCTCAACTTTCATCATAACCATCTTGAAGGATCTGAATCTCTTAATAAAGCATATTGTAAGATTTTTTGGCAACCCTGTTATATGTTTTGTAATACTGAGGTGACTCCTTCTAGCCGTAATTGATACAATTTGTTTTGGAGTTTGTTTATGTCAAGTGTTTTTTTTTTTTTAATTACTCAAAATGTGAATTATTTGGCCATGATGTAGTAACACTGTGTTATTGTGTGGACATGTTGGTACAGGAGTGGATCTGGAGCTTTGGGCACATGAGCATACCTACGAGAGACTATGGCCTGTGTATAATTACAAGGTATAGTCCACGCTCTGTAAAAACAAATGTCATAAATATAAAAAAAATATGGTCCACAAAATACATAAAATTTTAGGAATGAAATAAAATCATATATAATTTTTTTTTATTATTATTTTGTGATTACAGTCTATTGTTGGTTTGTCACAGGTGTTTAATGGGAGTGTTGATAAGCCATACGTGAACCCTAAAGCACCTGTGCATATCATTACTGGCTCAGCTGTAAGTATGTTTTTCAATTAAAAGTGCATTATTTTAAGCAAAATCTATGTTTATTAGTCTTTTACACTTGTAAGGGCCGTCCAAAATTTCAAAAATAATTAAACCAAATTTGTTAATTAATCAAATAAATAAATAAATATATAAAAAGACCTTCCATTATAGTGTCTTAAATACAACATTTTAGCAACATATTTGTTTGTCAATGCACTACAGTGGACTCCCTTCCTGCCCAAAGCTCTCTGCCAGACCAGAAAATGGTTATTAAAATATAAATGAACTTATTAAAAATTAAAATATAAATAAAGTTGTATGGATATCATTGTATCGTCATGCCAAGTTTTAACTGCTCGTGCACAAAATAACAATGGTTTTTGGAACCATAATCTTCACCTGCTGACTTTGACTGGAAAAAATTGACACAACATAGGCAGTGCTGCTAAGCTGAATGGGCTGTATGCAGAGCTAAATTCAAAAGTTAAGTTATTTTCTTGAGTAGGAGACACTGTTGATGAAGCATTCGAGTGGTGGAATTCCTGGTCGTTAGGAGGGTGGAATAGAAAGCTAGTTATGTGACAGTGATTGTATGAATCCCTGATAACTGCCATGACACTCGGAAGTAGATCCGGCTCAGTGGGAAGGTTCTAGACAATGATTCCTGTAGGACAGTAGTATTTATTGTAAATTCTACATCATGCCTCACTATGGAACTTTGTTGGAAGATCTCGACATGTTTCCATGTGCACAAGTAGGTATCCAGAGGTGGTTACCCCTGATGGTTATCCAGGGTTCATAGAATCACAATTACATATGTAACTAGCATTATGTGATGTTAGCCAGTTTCATGGCTGAACTTAATAGTGTGGAAAAACTAAGTGAAAAATAATTTACCTAGACACATCAACAAACAAGATGAAATGGACCTTTTCCCTTCTCATATTTTCACATAATGAAAATCAGAGCTTGCTATGCTTGTCAGCTGTGCGCTGTTGATGTTTGAGTAGAGTCCTTGGAGACATGGGGTTCAACAGATTGATTGTTGTAGTTAGTGGACTTGGACTTTTTTCCATGTAATTTTGGACCATTTATATTGTTCCATTATTTATAAAACATTTACACAATGTAAAGGGCAGCTGGGGGAAGAAAAAAGAAAAATAAATTCAGACTATAAGGTTTTCTTATGATGAAATAAAGGCAAAAATTCAAATTGTAGAGGGCTCCAGGGCAAGATCATAAATATTAATTGCACAGAAACAAAATGCGGTTGGCAAAACACTGTTGGTAAGGCAACTGCTGGACAAACAGGCACCCACTTATGAAAGGTTTCACCTCAGAGGTGTGTTGTGATTGGCCAGAATTAGATTAGGTTTGATTAGATCAGGTTTGATTAGGTCCAGGCTTTTTTGTTCCACAGCTGTTCTCCCTGAATTTACACAGCCTCATTATTTATAGCCTGAATTTTAATACCCATGTAAATATAAGGTGATTGCTTTTACCCTAAAACTTTAAGACCTGAGTTTTATACCCAATATATTAAATATCTTTTAATTTAATATAAAAAAAAAATTACATGATGCATACTGTTTTTCCTTCAAGCAACATGAATTTAGTATTAGGTTTTTTGTTGAATCTGATTTAATTCATCTTAATTGCATAATAGGTTTTACAGATCTGCAAGATGACTCAAATTGGCGTTAAGGTCTTAAAAAGGCCATTTAATTGACCATTTAATTTACCATCTGTAAACCCTGAAATAAATATCTACTATGAATTTAATAATTTAAGAACAAAAAAAATGCCTGTGCTGCTCAATTCAGACTCTGAGTTTATTTTGATCATGTGATGAACCAAATAAATAACAAGTCAAGCATCAAAATTATACAGTCCATATATTTGGAAAAGAGAATTAAATTAAAACAATGTCAAATACTAGATATCTCAGGAGACTACCGAGGACAGTAAGGCCAATGTTTTGTCTTTCTTAGGGGTGTCGAGAAAAGCACGATGGGTTTATCCCCAAGCCCCGAGACTGGAGTGCCTTCAGAAGTACTGATTATGGCTACACACGCATGCATCTCATCAACTCAACACACATCTACCTGGAGCAGGTCTCTGATGACCAGGTAAAAAAAAAAAAAAAAAAAAACACTATCTCCCTAGTCTCTATTCAGAGTAGTAAAGAGCACTCAGCAGTGTCACCAGTGCCTAAAACTGTAACTCAATGCCATTTTATCATAATTCAGAACTGATTTTATATATAGTGTAAACATAACAATAAATAAGGGTAATTTTCACAGAAAAGGTCTAGGCAAAAAAAAAAAAAATCACTCTTGGTAAAATGTCTACTGATTTTGCAGTATGTAAAATATAAGGTGCATATATTGAACAAAAAGCAAATTATATTTTATTTATAAAATATACATGTTTTTGTGGGCTTTTTAAATGAAGGTTGTCTACATTTCACATTAATAACATTAACCATAATAACACTTCATAAGGTTCTTGTGAATGCTCATGACATTGATAACATTATTTCAATGACATTAATATTAACTACTTTGTTGTTACTATGTCAGATTTTTTTAAATGTTAGATGTTATTCAGATCTCATAAATAAAATTCCAAATTCATTCATGACATGAATCAGTATTATGAC
>CM040463.1:20539184-20563788 GCA_022758105.1 Pangasianodon gigas | reverse complement strand
TAACTTATAAGCTAAACCTGTTAGAACAAGCTATACCTAAAGCAAATTAGCTGAGATGAAGTGGGCACTGCAAAGACAGAGCAACTCGGACCATTTATCTCTCCTGATTGCCTGTAACCACACTTCTGCTGGCATGGAAAGGTATCCAATTCGATAGTATGCAGTAAAAAAAAAAATGTTTATGAACACTTTTCTGATTCTGCTACCCAACATGACATTCTAGAAAAAATTCTGGGTTGCTGTTAAAAATCACTATAGTCTCCCACTATGTTTCTGTAACCAAAAGGCGTGGCTGAGGTCACAGTGACAGGTCTCACTCAGGGGTTTAGACATCAAGGCATAATTCTCCTTTTTCCAAAGTAAGGACAGAGTTCAAACTGTCAGTCTCCAGTAGTCTTTAGCTCCTAAAGAAGCAGCTTTGGCTGGCGTTACTGAGTAAATGATGATGTTGCCATTCTGCACATTTTATGATTCACTTTACCTTTTTAATAATAATGTATCTGTTGTGTAATGGATAGCAGCTGCAACAAAAGGTCTTGGCACAGTAGGAAGGAACATCCACAGCTGTGTTAGGAATCATTTTTTTATACTTGTTAATTGTTTGCAGGTTTAATTTCTTTTTATGTTTTTAAACCATCTGTTGAATGAAGGAAAAGACTTTGTTTTAAAATGTTTTTCCCCTTAACAAACCTCAAAAAAGGGAAAGAACACAGTGCCATGAGCATAGGTATTTGGGCAAGATGACATTGCCTCATACTCAGGCTCTTTGGATTAAAGATTAAAAGATGAACATGAGGGAAAACAACAATGTGATCCTAATTTTGTGTGCTGTATTTTTGTAAAAGAGCAGAACATTTTGTGTTCAAGATTTCTGGCTTATCTTAGCCTTGTAGCAGGACTGCAATTGTAGTTGGTTAGTTGCTTCCCTTTGAATTGGGTTATTAATGGATGGTATTAATTTTATTAATTTTAGCCCCTACTGTTTTTACAATATCCTCCTAAATCAGGAAATGTTCATTAAACAAAGCATATCAATGCAACAGGGAGCATATGGAATGCATACACATAAATAAAAGATGACAGAAATCAACCATTGGCCAAAGGTTTGTGGACACTTGACCATCACACCCATATGTGCTTGTTGAACATCTCATTCCAGATTTAGTTCCCCTTTGCCGTTATAATAACCTCCACTCTCCTGGGAAGTCTTTCCACTAGCTGAGCATGGCTGCGGGGATTTCAGCCACAAGATCATTAGTGAGGTTGGGAGAGGAGGTGTGGGACACAGTCAACTTTATAGTGTAAATTTAATTTGCCTTTTACACTATATGGCCAAAAGTTTGTGGACACCTAACCATCACAACCATATGTGGGCCTTCCCCAAATTGTTGCCACAAAATTGGAAGCACACAATTATATAGGATGACTTTGTATGCTGTAGCATTGCCAAAGTTGGAGTCGAAGGACTCGAGTGGTCTGTACAGAGCCCTGACCTCAACCCCACTGAACACCTTTGGGATGAACTGGAATGCAGACTCGCCCAACATCAGTGCCTGACTTCACTAATGCTCTTGTGGCTAAATGGGCAAATCCCCAACAGCCATGTTCCACCATCTAGTGGAATGCCTTCCAGAAGCCTTATTGTAACAGCAAAGGGGGACTAAATCTGGAAAACGATGTTCAAAAAGTACATGGATGTGATTGGTCAGGTGTCCACAAACTTTCGAACATACAGTGTACCTTTGATCTGGTATGCAAGACACACTTTTTTACTTTATTCTCTAGCCTACCTATGAAGGGCAGGTTAGGTCATGATCAACCGGAAACTGATGAGTAATTATTGGGCATGCATTTATATTCTTGGGAAGCAATAAATCTTTTACTTTTACTAGACATCTATAACACATGTATAGTGCATGTTTTTATTCCTTGGATTATTATAACATTCTGTATAGACCTGCAGTCAACTCTAGAATTATTGGCAACCTTTATGAAAATGACCAACAATCAGTAAAATGTGATGATTGATATTCTGGGCTTAACCCCTTAAACGTCCAAATTCCACCGACAGGTATAGATAAATTCCTCACACTTGTAATGACATACTTTTCCTGTTTCTTTCATTGTAGTTACTGAGTTATTTGTAATACTAGCAAAGACTTTGGTGCTAGCTAGCTGGCTATCTAAGTCTAATTGCAAATTCATGAAATAGACTTATAGGCCAGCTAGTTAGTGTCAAAATCATGTTTTTTGCATTGTGTTTTTTGAATTTCCTGTTTACATAATTGCACTTTTTGACTTTATCGTATACAGATATTGAAGGGAATTATTTATAATCGCACTGTCCGGTGTCACCCAGATGAGGATGGTTCCCTTTTGAGTCTGATTCCTCTCAAGGTTTCTTCCTTCTTCCATATCATCTCAGGGAGTTTTTGCTTGCCACCTTCGCCTCTGGTTTGCTCATTAGGGATAAATTCCGAAATTTAAAAATTATATCCTGAATTTATATCATGTGCATGACCAAAAAGCTGGATTGTGCTTATGTGTCCAAATCCTGACAAATATTTTAATTGCTCCAGATTTTGGAAAGATGTTTATTATGGCTCTGATTGTGCTTAATGGTATTTTTAACAGCTTCTATATATTTTATATCCATTACCTGAATTGTGCTGGTCAAAAACTGTCTGTCTTTTGTGTCAAAGGTCTTCTTCCCAACCAAACCGACCCCCCCACCCCACAATAGTGATGGATGACAAAAACATTTTCATGTTTACACTCCAGAGGAAGTGGACATGGTCAAGTCTGATAGCAAGTTAAAAAAAAATCATTTTTTAGAATGTCTTTCTTTAGGCATGCTAGTAATTTGAGCAAATGTTATTTAAAAAAGTTCTCATGAGAATTGTTTTTATTAGACATTCGTATTTTGGTAAGATTAATGACTATTTAAATGAACCCGAAGCAGCTAAAAACAATTGAAAATTTACCCATTGTGTTTTATTCTAGTGTCTCTACAAACAACCACAATAACAAACTCTATTTTATTACTATAGCTACACTATTTACACAGCTACTTTCACTGTTTATGCTCTCCACTTACGCACTCAGCAATGCCTTAAATTCCCTGTCTTGTGCATAAAATATATCTTCAAGCACATCTAAACATGTGTAGACAAATTTGATCAAGTCTCAGCCTGTGATTGAACAGTGAGACTTACATGGATTGATTACTCTGTGTTTGGATAGGTGCTAGGATATGTTACATAGATACAAAAAATCTCTATACATGTAAATTATTTAGTTGTGACTTACTGTAAAGAGAGAGGCCTACCAAATAGGTGTATTATGTAGACTAAAGGACATCATTTGCAAGAAAAGTATGTCTAAACATTGTTTACGGTTCTTAATTTTTAGTATCACAGAAATCTGTTCTTCATAAAGATTGGGACAGGAAAAAAAATCACAAAGTATCTTCAAGAATTTGTTTAGCTGGAGCCAGTTGTCAGGGGCAGCACTGACCTCAATATGCAGCTTTGTTCTCACTGTGGCCAAAGGGAGTGAACAAAAGAGGAGCCAAGAGCAACAGCTCCTGGCATGCAAAAGATACTCTTTGTGACTTTGTCACAGAGAAGAAACGTTGGGAAGAGAAAATATGGCTCCAATATTTTAAAATATGAAAATCCAGAAGTCCCTTCTGGTTGTAATTTAAGATTTCCCTGGCTGCACATTTTTCAATGAGGCAGATTAAAAGGCTGGATCTGCTAGCCGATTGAAAGCATTTTGAGGTGGCTGGGTGTTTTCTGCATGAGGCTGTATGTGAAGGCATTAAAAAATGTGGAATCTCAACTTTAACTGCAGTTACTCTGTATTGAATATGTACCTTAATTGTATATTAGTATACTAATAGTATATATCAAACACTGTACACACTGGCAATCCAAAAAGATTGGAATTTAGCTGGAGATTTTTAATAGAAAAACAGCTACAAAAAAGTAAAGCAGAGAGGAAAGCATTTTGGTCAGAAAGAGCAAGACTCGCCATATTGTCGGTCATCTAGATATTGTGAGGAGCCAAAGGAGCAAAATTGGCCTACTCTCTCTCCCCTGTCAGTAACAGTGACACTAGCCAAAATATTGTTTTGAAGAAAATAGAATGAACTCTAATCAATTTTGGCAAACAAAGGGAAATGTAATTGCAGGCAGTGTATCTAGGATGTACAGGAGATGATACCAGGTGATGATGATAAGGTGCAGTCCAGATACTGCAAATCAAGTGTGTGTACCATGGTGAAGCCACACTCACTGATAGCTTGTTGGCTAGCTGGCTAGCTAGCGCACAATGATTTGTACATTCCTGTTAAAGGTGCATCTGGTGAAATTGGTGTTCCTTCTTCCTTTTCATTTTCATCTGAGGAGCTTTCATATTTTAAGTCAGAAGTCATGTTCATGAAAAATGTATTGTTTCCATACTCACTGATGATGTCGCTAACTCTAGCGTAGTAATGGTTTCAGTGGGACTGTGGTTAGAATTGGAAGAATTTTAGGTGGCCAATTAAAGACACGTGGAGTGATAAACAGTGAAATGTCCCAGTGCAGTTATACTAAATATAAGCACTCTTGGAATGCCGCACGTCCAATCAAATTAGTGGACCGGAACTAATTGATGTATAAAAAGGTCATGATGTACTTTTGTAAAACCCAGAGTTTTACAAAAGTACATCATGCAAAATGTTTGTTGTGAGGTTGAGCGCATATATTGTGAAGCTCATACAGCATTGCTGAAATGTTATGGCTGCAATGCATCGTTGTATCTCCACGATCAACATACTAGTTCTAGTTCTATGATGGTATTTTATAGAACTTGCTGTCCACTTGCTGGATCACCTCTCTCTCGGTGTTCCAGCAACTCATGTTCTGCAAATTAATGTCCAGCCTAATTTTTGGCGTCTAATCACGCTTCGGCATCATGCAAATATAGTATGGGTTTAAATTTATAAGGGTATATTACCCAAATGCTGTTTTATTAATTGAATCAATTAATGAGTACAACATAATACAATAAATGATGGAAGGAGTCCTAATAATTTGAAATAAAAATAAAGTTTGAACTCATATTTGGCCATTTTTCAGGAAAGGCAAAAGGCAAAAAGGGTAGAACCGATTATAGCAAATGTTTCAGTCTGCATGTACTTGCCTTTGGCAGCAAGTTGAATGTCATTGATATAATTCCCTTGGCAATTTGTGCAGTCTTTTATATAAAATGTATATAGTCTATATATAAAATCTATATATAAAATCAACTACTATTAACTATGTATAAAATCATAAGGCTAATTAGCTCTATAAGTAAGCAAACTAGCAGCCACAATAAAGTAACAAAGTACCTCAACTGTCCTGTATAGATGGAGTAGTTTACATTGTTCTTCCAAAACAAGACAACCGGGTGTGCTACAGGGGTATAAACAATTGTGTGACCACTGGTGCTCATTGGATATATGAGAGGTAAATATCAGATGAAAAAACAAAATATTCCAAGGCACTCACATGGTTAAGCGTAAAAGGCCTTTATTAACTAAACATTTGGTGTATCCAATGGCAAGCCATTATAATGATGTGGGTCATGGTAGTGACAGCTCCCTTAAAGTGATTGGAATTGAATCTATTCCATGTACTATACGAGGTGGGAATAGATTAAAACGTCTTTTACAACGTGAGACCTTTTGGATTTATACACTTAAGGGTACGAAGTTACCTGGTATTAATGAGGAAATTGATTTTTTAGCATTCTTGTAGTAATTATCATTGTGTTTTTTGTTACAATGTTTCATTTGTGTGTGAGTTGGTTGGTTGGTTATAGCCACTCCCACTTGTTAACCAGCTGTGTTGATGTTCTACTGATTGCAAACAGTTAAAAGAGTGCTTTTGTGGACAGTGGACATGTATCCTGAGGAAGGCTGTGTTAAGCCGAAATGCGTTGATCAACGATTTTTTTTAATGTTTTTATGATTTAGCCCAATTTAATGAAGGCCTTTTACGCTTAACCATGTGAGTGCCTTGGAATAGTTTACATTGTTCATTCACCCTTGTTAACTGCCTATTCAGGGTCATGGTGTGTTTACATTTTGGGAAATAGAAACAACTAAATTTGAAAATTTGCAAGCAGACACCAACAAAAATAATAACTGTGTGAGCAGGATTTTAAAAAAAAATCCTGCACACATCTTTATTTCAAAAAAAGAAAGAAAGAAAAAAAGACCTCCTTCTGTTTAGACCACACCCACTTTTGGTTTAAATCCGAATACAGATACAAATATAGCTGCAAGCAGCAATTACAGGGCCAAGCACAACAGAGGCAAAGTAAGGAGCTAAGCAGACATCAGAGCATGGTCATGATTTTACATATCAAGTTCCAGTGCAATAGGCAGTAGTGTTGCCAAGATATTGCATAAAACACTATGCGGCGCTTATGTCAAATTTGACTATGCGTTATATGGAAACGGATTGAGGTATCAAAAACTGTTTTTTGCCAGTATGCTCTGATGGTTATCTGTGTGAAATTTGGTGAAGATTGGATAAATGGTCTAGGAGGACTCCAAAAAGTAGGTTTTTTGACATGACTCAAAATGGCAGACAGACAAAATGGCCTACTGTGGAAAAAATGTGTATCACTGGTTTCTGTAGGACCTAAGGAATCGAAAGAGGTGAGACTCATGGCCATTGGATGAAATTCAGAAAAGCTATAAGCATGTATGGTTATAATGGCACATATAAACTTTCATCACAATACATCATACTCAATACAAAGAAGTTGCACAGGTACAGCCTCAGATCCTTGTGTTTCTCTGAAAAACTATGTTATATAAAACAATTAACACGCATGGAAAACGTTTTTCAAATTTTGCACAAAACTGTCAGCCCAAAAGGCAAATATGTCCACAGTGTTTGTTTTGATCAGTCTTTGGTAACCTTGTCTAAAAACTGCTGAAATGTGATTGGCAGGTGACGGGCATGTTTTTAAGGTACACAGTTGTCACTGTCATGGACACTGCATGCCAAATTTTAAGTCAGTCGCCCCGACAGTTCCCTTTGGTCTATCAACATCCATAACTTATTGCTAGCATGGACTGAAGATGTTCTGAGTTGAATTCAGTGAAAATTGGACGAACGTTCCAAAAAAGCAAAAATATGCTTTTTTTCATATCTTGTGAGCACTAGGTGGCACTGTTCTGAAACTGTGCAGGTACCCTCAAGTCATGATGGCTATGACATATGCTAAGTTTGGTCTGAATATGCTAAAGCGTTATGGAGATATAGCCTTACGTCCATTTCAGCATGCTTATCATCAAATTCATTTGTACATTATTCGAGAACGGTTTGACTAATCAACTTGAATTCCATAAATTTTTGTCAGCATGGTCTGAAGACGTTCTGATTCGATTTTCATGAAAATCTGAAAATCAGAGAAGTTTGAAAAAGTAGGTTTTTCAGAAAATTCAAAGCGGCGGAAATAATTACACAATGGAATATTCAATCACTCGGCATTCGACTCGGCATGAAAGTTATTAGCATAAACATGAGTGCAAATTTGAGCTGTTGGTGGCACTAGAGGGTTTGAAATAGCAACTGTAAGTTTGCTATGGTAACATTTCAGACTGTCCCCTATCTGTGTGCCAAATTTCCTAACTTTCCTATGTATGGTTCTATGGGCTGCCATAGACTCAAGAGTGGAAGAAGAAGAATAAGAAGAAGAAGACTAATGATTACAATAGGTACCTATGCACCTGCGGTGCTTGGCCCCTAAATATGAATATTTGGAGCATTAAACAGATACAGATATTGGCGTAACACCCTTACTTTACATAAAGCGTGACTATGGTACTATGGTGATTTATTGATGTTTTCAGCATTGTTGTGAAGCAGTGAAAACCTGATCAACCAATAGGATACTGACTTTCATTCATGCAATAAACTTCATGTCAATCTGTCAACCTGTCAGCCGGGCTCACCTGCAGTCGCTCAGGATTACCAGCAAAAACAGACATTCTCCAGTTTGAACTTCTGTATGAGGACATGTTGAATCCTATGCAAATATTTCACATTTTCATGGCATTTAGCTGAATAGGTTTTTACAGTGAAAAATCTGTGAATACAAGAGCTGCGCTGTAATCAAAAAGGCTACAATGCTTATAAAGCACATCCTTTCAACACACTTAGTACTGTTTGTTTAAATAGTATACAATTGTGGAAGAGTAATGATTTACAACCCCACTATCCAGTGTCACAATTTCTGTAAAGCTGCTTTGTGACAATGTCTATAGTTAAAAGCGCCATACAAATAAAATTGAATTGTTTTGAATTGAAGCTCAAGAATGGTTGCATCTTGCCCACTCTCACCAGCATCTAGCACTGTTGACAGTGACGGTGACAGTGAGAAACACTATGTAAGTACGTTCACTAAACCTATCTGTGCTCCTGCAATAAATACAAAGGTGCAGGAAGAGGATTTATAATCCATTCCAAATAGCAATAGTAAGTCATCCAAAGGTCAAGTATACTTCCTGAGACTCAGATGTCTCATAACAAGACACTGGTTGATCTAGGGATGGTTTTTATTTTCTCAGTAATTGTTATTTCTTAGAAATCTTGTTTAAATGCCGAAGTTTTCATGAGTACGCCTGAGGTTAAGATCATAGCAACTGCAAGTATTTTGTACAAATAACTTTTTCCCCCAGTGTAGCCATTTTGAATCCTCTTCCTTGACCACATTTCACACAACCAGATCAAATTACTTAACTTGACTGGAAAAAGCTAAGGTTAAGTCATTTTTTTTAAAGACAGGCTTAACCCTCATCCATCACCTCCATTACCTGTTTACTTGATTGTGCAGACTCAGATTCAGTACAGAATCAGAATCATCATTCAATTGGATATATACCATCCCTAGGGTTAGGGTTAGGGTTAGGGGTAGATCTCTGTATTCAACCCAAGTCCTGACATAGCATGGAATCTAATAGATCCTGGGCAAAGAAAACCTGTGGGCTTTTAGCTATGCCTGAACACAGTGATTTGCCTCACGTCACACCCCAGCCATGCTGGATATCAAAGATCTTCCTGTCTCAGTGGGGTATCCATTTTCCAGATTCTATAAGATTAACATCACCCTCCTGGTGGCATATCTCATTACCCTTCCACTCAGTCCTGGGGTGAGTTGGTTCCTTCTGACATTTTGCTCTCGGTTATCCAGGTGATAAAATACCCCTGGCGGTCTGTGGTTCTATGAACACTGGATAACCTCCAAGGTTCCCTGTCACTCTGAACCAGCGCCAACCAGACGAGAAGTCAGCAAGAAGGTTATAGGGACAGAAAGCCACTGACAAATTTTTTTTTTTTTTTTTTTGACAGAACATTATCAAGTGGTCTCGGCATGTGTGCACACATCCCAGAAGGTATTCAGGTGTTCAAACACTGCCCCTGGTTGTTATGCGGTGTTCATAGAATCACAGTTACATAAGTAACTTGTGTTATATGAAATAGGATAGAATTATAAGGCTGTGCCTAAAGTTTGGAAAAGTCCATGTACTTCAGCACTGGTACCCATTTATGGTGCTCATTTATGAACATGAAAATAGCAACAGAGAACAAACATGAAGCCAACTTATGTATGTATGTCCCGAACAAAAATAATAACACACTGGTTGTACAAGACAAATAGATCTTGCTCTCACTGTTTTCACTGCTTTCTAAGTTGATATTTTGCTTTTTTTTTTTTTTTTTAAATCTGTGAAAACTAGGTGAGATCCCGCTTAAAAGAATAAGCTTCTCTTCCGCTCTATAAGGATGCCTAAAAAAGGAAAGGGAGGAAGTTGATATGTCGTCATATGAGACTGGGAGACTTCGCCTCATGGGCGGCCTGAAAGGACCCAGCTGCTGAATCAGTGAGTCACAGTCTCAGAGGAATGCAGTTCTCACTCCCACTCTTCATTAAAGTCTAAACAGATACACTGTTGACATTTGGCATGTCTTTGCACTGAATCAGTTAACAAAGATTTTGTCTGTTGTAATACTCATGAGTCCTCCTGATAAGTTGTCTATTTGAAGTAATCGGGAGGAATAAATGGGAAAAAATGTGAGAAATGATGTATTTCTGGTAAGCACAGTGTGTCACAGAATAACCAAGCACCCTGACTTGGAGGTTATACAAAATATTAATATGTTGTGTGTGACATTACACAGTACTCAGTATCCAAGGTAACAGTACAAACGAAGGCCTCTGCAATACTGCCTTAAGAAGAAACCTCTGGTGTAAAATCTGTAATAGGTACCAGGTTATGAGTTTAGCTTCAGGTTCATGTCCATCATACACTTGATTCATGTACCTCATTACCATACTGTATGTACTCATTTACCAAAATCTCACTCAATTGGATCAAACCTCATTTAAAATATTCACATGCCTTTGCTTCTTCTTTTTGCATTTTGTCGTGCTTAGTACTGAAGCCCTATATTGTCTAGTATGTTGTACAAAGCTCCTGAAGGCATAATACGAAGGACTTTCAAGGCAGTAGGTACATCTTTAAACCTTCTATGTGATTCAGTTGAACAGCTGTGAGAATCTTTGGGATCCAAATGAGTGACCTGGAATCAGTAGTTACATCACTTTGACTGTTTTAACTTTTTTTTTTAAATCCAATTCCCAGAAATTGTAAAACAGTGCTTGTATGGATTAGAGTGGGCTTAAACCACAGGAAATGCCTTTGTTACATTTGATAACCAGTAGACAGATAGCTATGAAACACTGCCAGACTTGAGTTCCTTCTAAAGTCATCAGCATCTGTGCTTCTGGTCACCCATATAGCAGCTGTGTACTGTCTGGAGTAACAAATGTACATGGTATGAAGCAGCTTGTGAATATGGTCTAAGCTACAGGTAACATGTCCACCAAAGCTGGCCCAGCAATAGCTTCCTCTCTTCTCTTCTGAGATGAGGGGTACCCAGTAACTTTTAGTTTCCTTGCTGACAGTACTACCCTTATTAGATATCTCTCACTGCCCTAGTTACCTCTATGAACTTTTTCTGTGTTGTTGCAAGGCACATCTCTCAATCTCCCTGCTGTGTCCCTTGGCACTATGTACTCCAAGTATTTCACATCCACCCCGTCTAGCCAGTTGGGCCTGTGACTATAAGCTGCTAGTGTTGCTGAGTGGTTTTCTCATGGTATACGACATACTTTCATTACTGAGGCTGCTAAGTTAGCTGGATTCTGCTAACTCACAACAGTGGGTTGGGAGTCGGGTTTCGGTGCACTCACCGAATGCACTTTTTTGCACAGTGTCAGTATGCCTCGATGCACGAACTGCTCATTTTTTACTTTTAGGTCACGACGAGCAGGTCCCATGTTCCACAGCAGAGGTTCTAACTTCCTTGCAGAAGTCCGGGAGAGTTACACCCACAAGCCCCTTGCAGGTGCTTAAGCATGGTGCATATCTCATAGGGCAGACCCTAAAAAGTACCCCTCACCACGGTGCGCTCCCATGAAAGGCCACCAGCCCCCAGCCTTCTTGTGGCTCAGGGCCTTGTCTCTTCTGATGGCCAGTCATCAGGATATTGCCATACTTGAGGGCAGGCTCCTATGTGCCGCACCAAGAAGCAAGACCTTTTTGTGACATGTCCACCCTCTTCACCCATATTGAAAAGTGCTTATTAACACCAAAACAGACCACACAAATCAGTGGCGTGAAGCTAGATTTGCTGTGAATGCTAGCCACGCTGTCACACCTATATGTGGCAGTTTATTGAACATAGATTGTCTATTTACTTTTATGCAGAGCTACCTTGTGATACTAGGAGAGGAGTGGAGTGGACTGGGAGATGCTTGGAAAGTTATATGCAGGGCTGGATATCATATGCTAGCAACCTTCTTTGACTGTGTGGCTGGAGAACAAATTATAAACTTAGAGCAAATTCTACACTTTTTTTTGGTTTGTCTCTTGGACACTGTGTTATCATAATACTATTTCAACAACCAAAAGGCTATGCCGACATGACTATTTGGTTTCATGATGATTTGTCAGGCGGGAGGTCGAAAGCCCTGCTGTTCCCTGTACTGTTTATCATTCTGAGGCTGCTATCATTTCCTCTCGTGACTGATCTAAAGAGCATAATGTCTAGTGTGCTTAGACAGGCACAGCCAATCAAGTAAAATTAGATTTACCTACCACTTATTTTTAACCACTTTAAGCTTTCTTCTTTAAATACATAGCATGCTCGCTTTTCATGACTAAAATACTGTTTTCTAAAATAACATTTTGCACTGTTTGCACTGTCTGAAAGAGAACTTCATAGCTAAACAGAGAATGAATCCAAATGCAATTTCCATCCAACTCCTGTTTTTATGTGGAAGCCGGGGAATGGAAAAGCCATTCTGAGCCAAGACCTGCCTGAAAGACCAGCATGCAGAAAAACAGCAGTTGCATGAAGAACTGAACTTCTTTCCAAAACATTACATGTGACACGAACAACGCACAGGACCATCCAGACACATCTGTGATAGTTTGCTATTGGTTCCAAAATTCATTAGGAACTCATTAAAAAGACTCTGGAATAAAAATGAAAATGAAAAGTTATGATGTGTTAACTGTGCTATTGTCTGGTGGGATTGCTTTCATGTTTCTAAAATATTTGTTGTACTTTTAAACTAACATGCTATAATATCAATTAAATTCCAGATACCAGTGTAGAAGTGGACAGTCCTTTATAATGATTCTACCAGTGAATGAGTCTACTTTATATAACATTCATTCATTGAGTCATCTTAAGTAATCACTGTGTCCTGGTGATGGATCTGGAGCCTATCCTGGGAACACTGGGCATGACGCAGTGCTAAAAGTTTGTGAAAAAAATAAAGTAGTCACCAACTCTGTTCCTAGAGGTTCACAGTTCCTACAGAATTCACGTTGAGCCCTAATTAATCACCCTTATTCCAAACTCTGACCCATAATTAAACACCCTAACTCAGCCACAAATAACTTGCCCTAACTATTGAATTTGGACTGGAAATGAATTCTGTAGGAATGTTGTATGCAATTTACTAGATCTCCTCCTGAGAAAAGTAATGATTATTTGGAATATACTGTGTGTAATTATAAATGCTTTATTATATCAAATTTTTTGACTACCTCCATTAGCTGACATCTGGGGAAAAGACATTTGAGAGAGAAAAAATATGAATAATGAGGATATTTTCAGAACACCTTTGGCTGTTTTGATATGGATATTTTCATTCCAGGCTGCCTTAGAGGAATAATCATGAACACTTTTCCATATCAGGTATTACAAATGCACAATTTCTAGCCATATTAGATCTGCTGCAATTTTAAGATATACTGCAAAGAGGATAGAGTAAAGACTATCATTCATAACTTTTGCTCTGTGTCCACACAAAGATTCCAGGGCCCCCAGTGACATTAAGTGATTCAGCAGAAGCTAACTGCTTGTCTGCAGCCCTGTGTTTGCAAAGAAGCATGCCACTAACACTTCACATGATCAAATGGAAATTGGGATCAGATCCCAATAAGTGCTCTTCTCTTTTAGGTACAAGAGCAATGGAAAGTGTTCTCCATATGACCATGTGTGAATGCCATTCTATAAAACTCAAGGGAGATTACAAAACATATGCGTGGCTGGATCGTACAGTGAGAAAAGCAGCCTGACAAACTAATGATAACAAGTAACAAATGTAACCCTTATATGTATATATGTGGTCACAATGTGTCATTTCTTATTTATTTCCTTATTATTTCCCCCATCCATCTACTGCATTATTCTAAGATATTAAGTATACTAGTTGTAACCACTAGAGGGAGCACTGCTGGCACTAGTTGAAGAGTCGGTACTTCACTTTGAATCATACAGTAAATGAAGGAAACCCTGTCACTAAAACAAATACTTTTACTGGCTAAACATTGCTGCTGTTTATACGGGTGGATAAATGTTGAAAACTGCACAAATACTCTAGAAATAGTAAAATAACATATTATGAAATGTCACCCTGGTCTTCTGTTGCATTATTGACCAAAAAAGTATCATTTAGAGCTGTGGTAATTTTTGCTATTGCAAGTAATGGACATGTTGTGTTGTCTATGCATTCAAGCCTTTTGAAGATCCAGTAATGATTTATTTTTTAAATCAAGGCTCCTATTTATTTTCAGGGATAAAGTTTCAAATACCAAAGTTAAAGCCCCTGTCAACTTCATAATTAGCTTCTTACTGTTAGCCATGTGGATGTTTCTCTTTGTTTGTTTGTTTGTTTGTTTTTCAGTTGTAAGATTTTAGATTTATTTACTGCTTTTTATTCTAGCTTTGAGTTCGAAAGGACATCAGTCCTACCAATGTGCCAATAAGAATTAGACATCTATTTACTCAGTCTTGCACGGGCACTGTAAACAGTTTGCTTATGTTATTGGGGTGACTCCATTGGAGGGGGTGTACAGCAAACATATTTACATGGGGAGATGGGGTAATGTAATTATTACTGGTGTATCTCTAAATGACATGTTGTTGGTAAATCTTGTTAAAGTTACACTATATGGCCAAAGGTTTGTGGACACCTGACCATCATACTCATATGTGGGCCTTCCCCAAACTGTCATCACAGAGTTGGAAGTACACAATTGTCTACAATGTCTTTGTATGCTGACAGCATTAAGATTTCCCTTCACTGGAACTAAGGGACCCCGCCAAATTTTGTTCCAGCATGTTAATATAGTTGGCATTTAAAATGACTTGCCCCTGTACACTAAGTGAGGTGCATGGTTTGCCAAGGTTGGTGTGGAAGAACTTGAGTGGCCTGCATAGGGCCCTGACATCAACCCCTCTGAATAATTTTGGGATGAATTGGGACAACGAAAGTGAACCAGACCTTCTTGCCCAACAACAATCTCCAACCTCATTACTCTTATGGCTGAATGAGTGGAGTCTGTTATAGCAAAGAAGGGACCAACTCCATATTAATGCCCATGGTTTTAGAATGGGACATTGAACAAGCAGATATGGGTATGATGGTCAGGTGTCCACATACTTATGGCCAATAGTGTATATTTTGTGGGAATTTAGGTTTCATGCTTCTTCAGTATGGAGACGTTCCATAAAGTGCTTTTTTCTACCCAACCTCCACTGAAACCAGACCAGAACCAAGCATTGCAGTTTAAAGTAAAAAAAAATTCACAAATATATAATATAAAATATAGATGATATTTAAAAATTATTTGTCAGAGAAGCAATGATTCTGGGAATTTTAGGTAAGGTGTTGAGTTCCTAGCACAGGAACCTCCTACAGACATGTTATGAGCATGTAACCAACTTATACTGAAATATACAGGGCCTGGGAAGCAGGTCATAGTTCAGTTTAGTCACTTAACTGCAATGTTAGTATGCCAAATATATGGGTGAGTTTTACTGCTGACCGAATAATTCTGTAATGCACAAGACAATTGAAGGCTGCCAAGATTCCTCATCAGACTAAACAAGGAAAGTACTATGACTGACGATGCTTTGTAGGCTGTAAGCTCTATGATGGCAAAGAAGAATATTTCACCACTGAAGTACTTTGAAAACAAAAATTCAGCACCGGATAAATTGCAAGACTCTAAAGTACATTTGTCATGTTTAGATTTGGGAGGTACATATAAAACTCAGGTACATTGAAAATGAAAGTAAACTCACATGTTTTTGACTAGACTTTTCCCCCCAATTCTAACTTTTTTCAAAAATTGTAACACCTAACAAACAACTGAATGATTAAACAGAATCATAAGTAAATACGAATCATGAGAATGGTCATCACATTACACTTCTACTACATTCATTAAGCTAACCTGAGTTTTCTACTTTGCTGAGACCTCTTTCAGCCCTTCACTTGGACTCTTGAGTAGTAGCTTAGGAAATTTAGGACTTGGATGCAACAGTGATATGAGTAAACTTAATTTGGACTCACACAGTCAAGCAAACGCTTGTGATACCCCAGTCAACCTCTTTGTCATCTGCAAGACTTGTGACTATGCACCCAGTCACAGGAAACCTATCCTCGATGGTAGTCACCAGACTTCTGATTACACACACCTGTTCATAAGCCAGACTCACACACGGTGTAAAGTCTTGCTCTGGCTATCTTGTTTGTGACATTATAAACCATTGTAATTGCCTGCTTGTCTCACTGGTTTTGACGCTTGCTTAGTCTATTAATTTCTTGTTTAGTCTTAACTATGCCTAGTCCTCCTGGTTGGGTTGTATTGGTTTCTTTTTATAAACCCTGCACTTGAACCCCCTCTCTCTGCCTGTCATGATCAATCTATTTATCTTGTTTGAAAGATGCAAAATGCATTTCACAGGTAACTTTGTATAATTTCAACCTGTGTAAAAACAAATGTACTGCATCTTCCACAGCTTTAAGTGAATTACATATGAAAATTCAATAATTAATATAAATTGTAACTGCAGTGCAGAATTGTAGTATAGTGATGGTGTTTGTTCTCATACTGTATATCTTAAAAAAAGTTAAACCTTAAATCAAACGGTTAACATTAGTTTTTGCATGTCTAGATGTCTAGAAGAGACTCAGTGGTGGTGTGAGACAGCCCAGAGAAAACTATAAAATATTTTAAGTATTTTTCTCCTCCTGAGAAGTTCTTTTGGGCATTTATGGACTGATTTATTTTTACTGACCCAAAAATCCTTACAGATCAAAAGATCAACAATCTGTATTCATAAAATAGTCCCTAACTCATGATGATCCCTTTCTAACCTGAGGCACATACTTTCCCAGAGCACTGGAGGAAAATAAAACATACCTTTGCTCATGAATCTTGCGAAAACGGTATGCATCATTTTGCCCTAAATATGAAATGAGTGACTGATTAGAAAATATTGAAAAGTTTATTAAATTTAAAATATTGAAAAATATTAAAAGGGTTTGTTTATTATTATATGAGAGTGAGTCAAATAAAAACCTTAATTTTTCTATTTTGCGTTCTTTATTGCAAATAGGTGATACAAGTTTATTGCAAACACAATTTTCCTACATAATGGTTTTCAATGCAAGTGTTCGAGCACTTTACGAGTGTCTGAATTCCTCTAGAAATAAAAATGATTAAATTCTAATTTATGTCGCCTTTTTCATTTTCTCTTTGCGTTTGACTCACCCTTGTATTTATGCAGGTCCCCCCAATGTCACTGTACCTGCACAGTACTGGTACACAACACTGTACTTGCACAGTAGCAAATAACTAAAACAACTACTACAGCAGAATGAGTTAGAGCGACCAGACCACAGCTGGATTAGAAAGAAACTGTACTTGTTTTCTATGTTTTTAATCAATTTTTTTTTTTATTAAGTGAGTAGTCGGTTCAGCGAGCAAACCAAAACTGGTCTCCACAGACCAATAAGTAAAGTGTGATAATTTGTTCCATATTTTTAACAAATTGATTTTGGGCTCTGATGGCTGTATTACATTTTAGCTGCAGTGATTTATTATTAAGTTTTCTCTTGCTATTGAACTTGAGATTGCTACATCTTCTTTTAATCAGTCTTTTTACACACCCTATAAATACATTTCCTAAAAGGACTATTATTTAGACAGGCTTGATATTAAAATTTCACCATTATTCAGTGATTTGTATCAATGGAACATTGATGCACAATTGTGCCAGTTGTGCCATGGTGGCACTTAGGGCAGCGTTGCAGCCTCACAGCTCCAGGGTCAAGCTCCCGAGCTCGGATGCTGTCTGTGTAGAGTTTCACATATCCTCTCTGTGTTTGCATGGGTTTTCTCTCGGCTCACCGGTCTTCTCCCACCTCTCAGGTAGATTGCCCCTAGGTGTGTGTGTGCATGGTGCCATGTGAAGGACTTGCGTCCCATCCAGAGTGTATTCCTGCCTCGCATCCTGTGTTCCCAGAATAGACTTGATGAATGTAAACTAATTCACATAGGCTTGGCTAAGAAAGTAGTGTGTTATTTGATCAGCGTTCTGTTCCTAGCTGTCAAGTAGACATGAGTCAACAAAAGTATGAGCTTTTATGTAGAACTGGAAGGCTTAGTTTCCCTGTTCCTGCTCTTCCTGTTACGGTATGTCAGATCCCTGGTTAGATGTCACACCAGAGCTGGAATCCACCAGAATCCCCACTTCCCAGAACACACCACAGCCTACAAACTAAATAACTGTAAATGCTAATGTATTGTGGAAGCCATTATGTTGATTTATATCTCGAAGGATTTAGAAGTGCACTCCCAGTGTGTGTTTTATTTCAGGATGTTACTGGTGAAGATTTGCACTGCTAGTTAAATGTTTCTTTCATAGGTTTGCTAAATTGTAATCTACTAATCCTAATCTTTCAGTGATTGATGTTTCATAACTTGAAAAGAATTTAAAAAAAACTTGTTTTTATAAACATGGTTTATAAAACCATAATTCTCTGAAGAAACAAAAGAAGAGACTCAGGATTTATTTTTTTTTTGGTAACAGCCTTTGTTTTCAGCCTTTGTTTTCAGATATATATTCAGATATCTTAGTATCATTTATTCCATGTCATCATTTGCATATTTTACATCTATTAATCTTAATTAACAGGTGACAGTAGATGACAAACACAACTGAAAATGCTTTGATGTTTATTATGAGTGTTAAGATAAAGATTTAAATAAAGTTGAATTTAAAAGGAATAAAAATGAGTCAGGTCCACATTGCAAATCTTTTCTATTAGGCCTTTTAAGAAACCACTTTCTAAAGGAGTCTGCAATGTATAACCTGAAGCTCAATGATTTTTGCAGGCACACTTCCCTTGCATGAGATTAGCAGTAAACTATTTCCTGTTACCTCCTCTTACTCATTAGAAGAACTAAGGGATTTGTTTTTAACGCATTTACCTTTGCAACATTTGACAGGCATCCTTAATCAAAGTGAATTCCAGAAGTCCTTCCTAGTCTCTGTCAAAAACATATTCTCATGTTAGTACAAATAGGTCAGGGTCTAAGAATACTATCAAGCTAAAACTCTGTTACAGAGCAGTTAGTACAGCAAAAAAAATAAATAAATAAAAAAATAAAAATTCTTAACACGATTCTGTCTGTTTTCTATTTTCAAAATAAACTACACAAAGGTTTCAGCAGCCATGTTTCTGCATTCAGTCTATGGTAATGTAATCACATATCTCCATCTGCTTTTTCTGTTTTTGTTCATCTTGGCTCATGGCACCAATGGCGCCTGGAAAACCTATATCCCTGCAGGAGGCCACACTTGACATTTTGCACATTGAACATCAGAGGTACAAAGCTGTGCTATATTACGTCTCCCAATGGGAGAAAAGTCCAGAAAACCTTAAGTCACAAGCTACAACTGTCCACGAGGGAAAGCAACATAAACAAGGCCAAGGAACTCAGCACTCTATTTTGCCTGACGCAGC
Organism: Pangasianodon gigas; assembly: GCA_022758105.1. Classification (NCBI taxonomy): domain Eukaryota; kingdom Metazoa; phylum Chordata; class Actinopteri; order Siluriformes; family Pangasiidae; genus Pangasianodon; species Pangasianodon gigas. The sequence continues at coordinate 20,544,339 of CM040463.1, read as the reverse complement.
ACTAGTGTGCAGGCCTCTTCCCATAGCAGTGAAGCTTGTGGTGTAGCGAAGGCTGCAGTACAAAGAGCTTAAATGAATGAGTAGTGAGAGTTTAAATGAATGAGTAGCATTGTGAAGATATGGAACTCTTGAACCAACACCAATGCTGAAGCTGTCACTCATCTATCAGCCATTGGCTGTTGGCTTCCACTACTTCTCCTTTTTATCGGATTACAAAATGGAATATACAGTGAGATCTATAAATACTTGGATACTGACAAAGTTTTTGTTATTTTAGCTGTCTACTACAATATTGGATTTGAAATTAAATAATGAATATGCAGACATTCAGCTTTAATTTGAAGGTATTTATAACCAAATCAAGTGGTACAGGAATTACAACCATTTTTATACATAGCCTCCTAATTTTAGGTGCTCAAAAGTAATTGGACAAACTAACACTCATAAATAAATTATGTCATTGTGCTCATGAAAGGATCAGAATTTGATGGAAAGGACCATAGTGCTATCCTGTTTTGTGTGGTGGTGTTAGGAATATTTTTCTATCACTGATTAGGGTCACTGAATATGGTCTGAGTGGCAAAGCATTTCTAATCGTTGTTGATGAAAACGTTTGTCCCTTTATGGCTACTCGAATGGACACTTCCAACATAATAATGCACCATGACAAAGGGCATACTGAATGCAAACAAGGTTTCACTGCTTCATTCACTTGAACAGTCCATGGATCTTAACCTTAAGAGTATCTTTGGGATGTCCTGGAAAGGATGTTTTCATCTGTAGCTGTACAGCACAATCATTTACATATGGTAGATATGGTATATAGAATGGTGTATCCACATTGTATTTTCCTGCATAACACATCTTGTAGAATCTATGGGTGTGTACCAAAGAATGTGTAACGTGCTATTAGATAGGTGTTGATTACAGAATTTGAAGCACATGGCATGAACGTTGTGAAGGTTTACATGGTTTCATCAAATAAAATTGCTGTCTTCCAAAATGAACATACAGGTTGATGCCGAATGTTTATCACCAGTTATATTGGCAAATGTAGTTGCTCTCTGGAATTGCTTTCCCTCCAAGAAAGTATGGGATTTATAGAAGAATCTTTTATTTTAAAGAGAGGTTTTCATCACAGTTTTCACAGCAGATAGAGGGATATTCCTATATTCATTCATTCATTCATTCATTTTCCATAACTGCTTCATCCTGGGCAGGGATTCACACACTCATTCACTCCTATTTAAAGTACCAGCATGTTTTTGGACAGTGGGAAGGACCCAGAGGACCAGGAGGAATCCATACAGACACGTGGAGAACAGGCACCACTCCACACACACACAGTAGCGTGAAGCTTTGAGGCCATGCTGCCCTGATTTTCAGTTCTAAAATATATTTTATAATTTCTTGCAGCCTAAGGGCAGAAATATGATTAAAAATTCATGGAATAAGAACAAGTATGGTTACATAATAGTTATTCAGGTTTTTGTATTATTTGTAGATTAGTTTTATCCCTAATACAGTTTTATTTCGATTATAGTTTGAAGGAACATATTTAGGGACAAAAATTGCTTGATTACTGTACAAGAAATACACCATATACTGTATGTAATTCATTATTAATTAAAAACAATAAATAAGTAAATAAAAATATATACTTTACAAAAGGAAATATCTCATAATTAACAAAAAACTATTTGCATCAAATGTTTTAAAGATTCTATAAATTGTTACAGAATAAAATCCAACTTTGTTGTAGGGTTTTGAAAGCCACTGATTTAGGATAATGATCCAAATTTCAAACTGTGAGAACAAAATAAAGCCATGTCTGTGACTATGATTGATTGATTAACAGAGCCATCTGTTTCAGTCAGAATGCCATTGGAAATATTGTTCGGAATGAATTTCAAAGTGTATACACTGTGAGGTACATCATACAATATTTTAAACTATTCTCAACATGGCATTTGAAATGTTTGAGACAAAAACCCTGTGTAACTAAGGATAATGCCATGTATCACTTTATACACACTAATCGTAAAAATCACAAGACTGTCACTATAGAGATGGATATATTGTGACACTTAACTCTTAACTATGATTTTTGCATCCCATATGCTCACCTCCCCCAAAATCACCCCCTACCCCCACCCCCTTTGCTCTCAAAACAGCCTCATTTCTTGCCTCAATTCTTCATTTCATGGATTCCATTAGGTCTTGGAAATATTCCTTTGAGATTCTAGTCCATGTTGATATAATTGCATCACATAATTGCTGCAGATTTGCCAGCTGCACATTAATGCTGTGAATCTCGGGTTGTACCACAACCCAAAGATTCTCCACTGGATTCAGATCTGAAGGCTGGGTAGGTCATTGAAGTACACTAAACTCACTGTCATGTTCATAGAACCAGTTTGAAGCAACTTGTGCTTTGTGACATGGCTTAAATGCTTATGCTTAAAGTAGCCATTAGAAGATGGGTGGCCATAAAGGGATGCACAAGGTCAGCAACAATACTCAGGCTGTGGCATTCAAACCATGCTCAACTGGTATTAAGGGTCCCAGTGTGTTCCAAGAAAACATTCCCCACACCATTACACCACCACCAGCAGCCCAAACTGCTAACACAAGGCAGGTTGTGTCTATGGATTCATGCTGTTGAGGCCAAATTCTGAGGCAAGTTTTTTTTTTTTTCTCAATCTTCAACTATCTATTGAGCCTGTGCCCACTGTAGCCTCAGATTCCTGTTATTGGCTGATGGACGTGGAATGTTGAAGTCCATCCACCTCAGGGTTCTACATGTTTTCTGCTCACCATGGTTATAAAGAGTGGTTATTTGCTTTACCATAGCCTTCTGCTCTGACCTCTCTCATCAACAATGTGTGTGTTTGTGTGTGTGCCACGTATAAGACTTTGCTAAGAATTGCTAATGTAGAAAATGTATAAAATATAACAAAATACAAATTTTGTCTTACCATTTTTCTTTCTGAAAGAAGATATCTGAATCTTTTTCTTTTAGTCTATTTTATAATAATAGTCTTTAACCAAAAGACGACCACATGAATACATTATTTCCTACCTATTATTGTACAAATTGTATTTGATCCCATATAAACATGTACCACTGTCCACTGTGTAATGTGTTGAGTCATCCTCTTCTGAAGGATACAGGGAAGTCTATGGTCTGCACGTCACAGAGGAGCAAGCATGCAGATTCCTAACCAGTGAACAAGCACTGGATGCTATGAAAGTCAGCTTTTACTTATTTTTACAAACATGTTGATTAATTCTTTGGGAACAATAGCAAGATACTGGGAAAGAATACGCTAAAAAATAAGTTTTTTTCAACATAACCACACATGTTTCTACATAACTTTATTAATTAATGTCTTAGAGTTAGTACTGACAATAAACATAATAATAATAAGCAGATCCTCTGAATGTTCACAAAGTCTCTTTGGTGTATTGATTATTAAACATGTAACACAGCAGGTTTACGAATCCTTCTGACACTGATTAGGAAGTTAACTAGGTTTGTAATGTAAAACAAATGGTAATCTCTTGAGATTCAAACTGTATGTATTGCACTGTAGCTTTACCCTAAATGCACAGGCACAAATGCGTAAATCTGTCCTCAAGCATGGTTTAAAATAGAAAGAGGCAGATGGAGAAAGTGAGGAGATTCCGGACAGCACACTTTTTTGAGGGAAAAGATGAAAGTGAGCCAGAAATACAAAGCATTCCACAAGTTTTTCCATCTTCCAGTAAAGAGTCTGGTTAAGTGCCTGAGTAGCTGACAGATGTTTCCTGTGTTATCTGTTTCCTCTGTTGCCTATAAAAAACAAATCTTATTATCAGAGTCTTGAGTTTTCCATTAATGGACATTACTCTTGTTTCTGTATTCATAGTTTTTATTTGAGTAAAAAATTCCCTCTAGATATATAGTATCATTATATAAGCAACAAATGTGGTTTGCATTAATTTCAACAAAACACTTTTTACATCAGGCAAATGTTTTACATTAGTCTTTTAAATGATGCTTTCAATTCTGTGTTAATCAGAGTAGTCCTGTGTTGTTTTATGGTCCTGGAGGAGCATTGTTTTGTTTCACTGAGTACAACAAAGCCACTTGACTTGACTTGACTTGGAACTTGGAAAAAGGACCTAATCATCACATTAGAGACATATTTCTATCAAATGCTGTTTGTCACATGGTCATCACAACATTATTATAAGATATAACAAGTAATTTTGAACACTCACTTAAAAATGATAAAGCCGTGGTCAGTAGTAGCCCAGTGTTTAAGATTCTGTAGTAGTGTTAAGATAGTTTTGAGTTCAGATCCCAAGACTGAAGTAACTGCAGATGTAACTGACAGTATACATGTTGTGCCACTTTTAATTAAGAGTAATTAATGAATGCAATGCAGATAACTCTAAAGTTATCATTATCCATATAATATATGGCCAAAAGTTTGTGGACACCTGATCATCACACCTATATGTACTTGCTGAACATCCCAATCCAGAGTTAGCCCCCCTTTGCTGTTATAACAACCTCCACTCTTATAGGAAGGCTTTCGACTAGTTTTTGGAGTGTGGCTGTGGGGATTTGTTCATTCAGCCATAAAGGCGTTAGTCAGGTCAGGCTCTGATATAGGGCGAGGATGCCTGGCACATAGTCTGTGTGTTCCAGTTAATCCAAAAGGTATTGGTCAGGGCTCTGTTCAGGCCACTCAAGTTCTTCCACTCAAACCTTGGGAAACCATGTCTTCATGGACCTCGCTTTGTGCACAGGAGCACTGTCATGCTGGAACATGTTTCGGCCTCTTAGTCCAGTGAAGGGAAATTGTAATGCTACAGCATACAAAGACATCCTATACAATTCTGTGCTTCCAGCTTTGTGGCAACAGTTTGGGGAAGATCCACATATGAGTTTGATGGTCAGGTGTCCACAATTCAATTCAATTCAATTCAATTTTATTTGTATAGCGCTTTTAACAATGGACATTGTCACAAAGCAGCTTTACAGAAATAAATGGATTCACAAAAATATATTGTAAATATTTGAATTTATCACTGTGAATTTATCCCTAATGAGCAAGCCAGTGGCGACGGTGGCAAGGAAAAACTCCCTGAGATGATATGAGGA
>CM040463.1:20512954-20539084 GCA_022758105.1 Pangasianodon gigas | reverse complement strand
ACACAAACCTTTGGCCATAGAATGCAAGGCCAGATTTTATTTATTTCCTGAATGCTTTTAATGTCTTCATTTACAATCCATGTGCTGTTTTCACCAAGACAACCCTCAAATGTTGCCAGTGTGCTACAAAACAAACACATAACTAGCACATTTTATTTTTCATTAAGCCAGCAAAAGTTCATAAGCTTGTTAAACATTATCATGTTAAATGTCTGCTACAAATGCAGTTATTATTAATACAAATGCAATTATTCATAATAGTTTTATATTTATCCTCATTTTAAAATGCAATATTTGGATCATGACTGATGTGCTCTTTTTTCCCCTAACTGAACTTAATATTGACATTAAATAATATTTTCAGTTCTACGTGTCTATCTGTATGTTTCTTAGAAAGACAACATTTGCTCAAACTATTGTAATTTTCTCAAGATGTGTGTAACACACTTCATTTTTTTCTGTCAAAGCAGCAGTAATGCTTGTGCACTATTTTTCTTTTCATTTTGTGTACGTGTCTGTGTGTTTCATACAATTAAAAAATATATTACAAAATTTAATATATATGCCTATGTAGTATGTCACTGCTAAAACAATCTTAGTGAATTTTGAAGAAAAAAAAAAATCATCATGGTTGGAAACTTGAGTTTGCCACAAAAAAATAATCATCTGCCAAAATTGACAAGGAGACTATTCTGTGTGTGAGTGTAAGATGACTTTGTTTTCACTAAGGACTTGTGACAGTTCAGTATATTTATTCTGCCTCCAACTATTTCCATTTGCACAAGCTATTTATTCAAGGCAAGTTCAGCTTCACTTGCTCTGAGGTCTTGGCATTCTCTCAACACCCCCCATGGCTCAAGCAGCAGTCAGGAAAAACAGAGAGACAGAGATTTTAATAGATTTTCAAGACAGAGAAGAACATTAACAGAAGCCATCATTTCTGTTCAAGCACCATCTTAGCTGTTTCTGGAGCCTCACTGCCCATCTCGTTTAGGGTTTCAGTTGGAGGGTGGTTAGGGATTAAAGAGAAATGAGATTAAAACAGGTTTTAACTAACTTTAAGAGTGGCCAGACCAGTTTGCTTCAGCTAGTAAGCTCAGTGGCAATAATTTCTGTCTAAGCAAAGTTACATAATGCACAACAATTTTGAGCACTTTAAGTTTAATTTGTTTATATAAGTTGAAATACTGTAATAATGCATTGATACTTGCAACATCCTGAAGGTCAGGAGGATGAGAGGAATCATAGCTATAAACCATATACATATGCCATATACACACCATATACACACATATTTTGGCCTCATAGTGTATATCAGCCATTCAACAGTCCTCATTCACAACCCTATACATTTTAAATTCTGTTGAAATACTAATTACCTCTTTTGAGTGCCCAACAGTTAAAAAAAAAACATTGCCATATGATAGATATAAGTTGATGTTCTATTGAATTGGCTGCCTTTATAGATATTGCACAATAGTGGGGCAGTGTCATCAGCGCCCCATTTAGCTTGGCGGAGTTATTATATATTATATATTGTATATTGCACTTAGTGGTCAGAAATGGAAACTATAGCAAGTGCTAAAAGATGCCCCTGGGGCAGGAATCACTCTTTCCCCATGCTCACTGTATAAAGATTTTTTTTATGAGTTGGGCTAGGGCAGAGGACAGGACATTTATTAATATTATCTCTTCTGTGTTTGTCTCACACACTATGAAAATGGCGACACGAACCCCACCTGATGTAGCCAGTTGAAGGTCTTTCAAAAATCCATTTAAATGTAAGTTATCAAAATTAACACTGCCATATTTTTAGTCCCTAGTTTTCAGTCCTTCCCCTGATTAGAAGGGCTGTGATTAGCAAATTTAATTTACACTGTTATCTAGCTAGTTATGTAACTAGCTCGGTTGTTAATATTTTTTGCCATTATCAGCAACCAGACACCATCATAATTGCACCAACTGCTTATAAAATTATTATGTCTGACTTCAATGAAGCCATGATTGAACAAAAAAAAATTTGATGTACAAGCTAAATTAGGCAAATTAAACAGTGAGATGGCAGTGTTATGTTCGTTTTGATCAACTAAGGGACTTGTTTGACTTTTTATTAGGCCTTTTGTCTGTGCTGGGGCACTGGCTTTTAAATTGGTATACATCTTTCTGTTCTCTCATTGAAAACTGGCCTACTTAGTTAGTGTGCTCAAATTCATTCAAGTCTTGTTTACTCTCAACTGCCTATTACAGGGTTACTCTAAAAAAATCACTAGACACTAGCCTATAGCATAAGTCATGTGTTAGCCTCTTGACTTAATTTTATTTGAGGCTATATCATTATGAATGTCATTCTTCCTCACCAAAATCTATGGTCACATGACGCTCCTGTGTGTAACACCTTGTTACCTCCCTGTGCCTGTACACATGCATGTCAAGATTTTCCAGCCATTTCACTAAGGTTGTATGACACAATATTTGCAATAAATACAGCCAGCATACAGCAATCGTTAACCTTTTCACCTGGGTACATGTCGGACTACATGAGCATGATATGGAGCTATTCCTTCCATTGATGCTTGCATCATGTTGCTGCTGGTCTCACTAGACAAAGAGCTATGCCCAGATGTTCAGTCATTAATTTTCCTTCCACTTTTTCTCCTGGTGGGTTTATGGTGATAAATGCTTTAGCTTTAGAGGCCACAGATTCCAGCATCTTCTGGGGGATCTACAGGCTTTCTCAAGCTAACTATGAGTTATAATCTCTCAGTGGGTCCTGGGTTCACCCCAGGGTGTTCGTCCAATGGGATACAACTCATGCCTGATACAGCTCAGGCGGTCGCCAACAGGGGGCATCCTTGTAAAGTGCCTCAACCACCTCAACAAAAGGCTGTCCTGGATTTGCCAAGCTCCTTATTCATTTCCACCACCTGTACTCATGACCTTATTGGACATAAAGCTCCATCCAAAAACTGAGCTCCTGATTCACCACCACAGAACGCTACAGCTCCCAAGGTACTTCCAAGGCAATGGTCTCTCCAGTTCTTTTCCAGAAGACAGCCATGGCCTTGGACTTTTTGTACCTTTCATAGGGATCTTTAAGATTGCTCTTTGTGCAGTGTACCATGGCATGGCATCTCTTTTTGGCCAGTAATAGGCTTATTACTAATTTTCTAAAGGGGGCTGTCCTTGGATGACCAGTCTCTACTGTGACATGCCATTCTCCTCCTCAGGGGCCCAATTTAGAGATGTGCTTTTCCAAGAAGACTGATGCTACCTGGTTGTCACCATGCACTTCCTCCTTTCCAAATCCTTTCCAGTGGTGTGAGTGTGATGGTTATCTCCAGGCACCTTTCAGGTCAGTTATAAGGTGAGTCTTGTTCCTCATTGTTGGTATACATTACACATTGCCCCTGCTGATTGAGAGGGTGTAATGTACTTATCTATGAATGACATGGAACTGTCGTCCTATGAACTCCAGATCAGTGGGAGACTTTTTTGGGTGTCTCTGAAGTCTTGACCTAAATATGAATAAATATGGTACTGGTATTCTTAGATTTACCTCATTTGGCTGATGCTTTTACCCACAGGGATTTACAATGTAGACAGAATAAAATATAGCAGATACCAAATGAAACTTGCCCGATTTTCTATACTATTCAGTTTGCAGTGTGTCAGGCTGCAGAGACAGCATCAATTGCAGAGAGTGCTTTTATTAACAACAACTGGCAATAGCAAACAAATCCGAATCACTAGGCAAATGTCAAAAACAGAGAACAAGCAGTGGGTCAGGTGATTTGCTAACAGTTTATCAAAGGTCAAGGCAAAAATCCAGAAACAAGAGAACACACTAAGGTCAAAACCAGAAACAACAAACAGGAATAGAAGGCTTGGTACGTCAGGGTAATATACAGAGCTGACCGCATATTTCACAAGGTGAAAGAGCCATGAGGGTTCTTATATGTTTGTGTAGGTGATTGAATCCAGGTGTGTGCAATCAGTATTTCGGGTGACTGTGGACGTTACAATGAACATGGCGTGTAGGTATTGTAGTCCAAGGTGTCCATGTTTATAGGTGGAGGTGCATTGTGCGAAGTGGAGTTCAGTGCAGATTCTGGTGTGGACATGACACAGTGTTATCAGACATATACTGACTACTTGCTAGTCTACTTTTGTTAAACTAGGAATTTAGAATATAAATAATATGGCATGGTCAAGAAATGAAGATAGCACAGCTGATTAAAGAAATCAAGCTTCTTTTAAATCCAATTCGTTTACTAATTGTTTGTGCATGCACAGAACTCCAACAATTCAAGGACAATTACTGTGCTGTTCTTGTACTGTAGGTGACAAATTCTCTAATACTACATACAGATCAGTAATAGATTAAAGGGAAAAAAAACAACATAAAGTGTCTTAGTAAAGTGTAAGCCACTTTGGAGTAGATTCTACAAGTCCTCTGGAACTCTTCCAAAAGATATTCCCAATTGGTGTTTGAATGATGGTGATGTAGAGGACTGTCTAATGCATCGGTCCAAAATTTCACATAGGTGTTTAATTGGGTTCTCATCTGAAGAATGCAAAGGCCATAGAATTGATTTACATAAAATTTATACTTTCAAACCATTCTGTGACCCATCATGCCCTGTGGATGGGGGCGTTGTCATCCTGGAGGAAATCACTTACACCGAGATAAAAATGTTTTATCATAGGATAAAGGTGATCAGTCAGAATTAATTTGTATTGATTTACAGTGACCCTTCCCTATAAGGGGACAAGTGCACTCCATTCCAGCAAACCATTCCAGCGAATGCCCCAGACAGTAAAACAGAGCCACAGAATTTCCTTTAATTTGTCATCCATCTGTATATGGCGGCTGTAGCAAATGGGAAAACTAAAGTTTGTTACATTGTAACAATTAAAAAATATATATGTTCATGAAATCGTAAAATTATTCTGAATTCTGAGTTCTGTGGAACGTCATTTAATTGTAGAGTATAGGACAGACACAAAGAGAAATAAAACATTACAAAAAAAAACTGATTAGAATCATTTATAGTCACGGATAGGTTCTAGTTAAATTCAATCCAATGGTAACCCAGTTTTAAGCCCCCTGAAGTCTATTCCTTGTGCTTCTAAAGGCAGTCTTTTTCAGGTCAGGATAAAAAAGTGAACCAGAAGTGCACAAGTTTATTGCACAATTTATGAAGAAAGACTGAATAAAACACAATAATGGTTAAAGTATTTATCACCAGCTATGATCCTGACAGCTAAAATATAAATAGCATCCTAAAGGAATGTTGCTTTCATAACCCTTTTTCTACAGGACACTAAAAGAAAAGGTTTGATTATTTTTTAAAATATGGATAGCTTAAATCACCAACAATTCCACTCTTACATATACTATATAAAGAGGGGCTCTAAAGTGGTACATTGAGGAATGGAGTTCCTTATAGACAGATGGCTTTATATGGCCTAAATGACTTTTTACAAAGCTGGAACCATCATTCTGGCACATCATTATGTTTGGAATTGATTGATGTGTAGTAGTGGGTGGTTCACAAACACAAAAAGTGGAGCGTTGCAGAAAAGAAGAAGTTGCTATACCTCCATTAGCCTTTGCCCTAGTGCCTTAGTTTATCATTTTCCCCAGCTTTCAGCCTTAAGAATGCTTCATGAAAGCTTTATGGACCACCATGTAATAATAACAGACATAAGACTAATAGGCTCAGAAAACCTGCTGGAAAGGTATCAACTCAATCAAAGAAAAGACGTAGCCAATATAACAACCTGTTTAGCTTTGATACAAGTTTTCAAATCAAATGCAGAGCAAATTACTGGTCAGTGTGTGGATTATAGTGGTTGTATTTTGGTTGCATTGCACTTGTTAAAAAACAGATTCATACAGCATCCTGTAAATGTATATTTTATATAATAAGTTTATTCTAAATTGTATGTTGATTTTAGATTTTTTTCTTTTATTTGTAAGACAAACAGGCAAAAAGAAAAACCCTATAAACTGTTCAAAGATTTTTTTTGGAGCAGTTTACAGTGGACTATATTGTAAAGGCAGAATAAAAGTCTTAAACCCTACAGTATTAACTAGACTGTACTGATGTGAGCCATTAACTATGATTAACTATTGTTCAGTTGTTTCCAGCTGGACAGATAAAAATACTGCAGGTGTTCGTTTCATACAAGGAATTTTGCTAAGTAATACTGAAGTCCATCTGCAGTGTGAGACTCACATCTGTCTTTACTGGACAAGCTCCAGTTTGGTGTAAGACAGGATTAAAATCGTATTGGGTGTTTTGGTATGCTCCACTCCTACCTCTGACCATAAATGGAGATACCATATGAGATTTTATGAAACACAAAAGCACTAGTCATATTATTGCAGTACATTTACTTGCAAAATGTTCCAGTTATCCACTGGATTCCTCTTCCATAACATTAATATTGCAGTATGGCTCTAATAATAGGATCTGAGAACATTCAGATCCTATGATTACCATACAGATTGGCAAGAATCAGTAACCAGTAAAAGGGTTTACATTTGGACACAACTTAATACAAAAACTGAAGAAATATCTCATCCTTCCAAAAGCATATTCAGACTCAAACTGTATTTGTGAATTGGGAAAGATATACAGTGTAAGGGTTTGTCTACAAATGGACATTAAACTTAAACTTTTATTAAATAATACATCATTTTTTGTTATGCAACTTATAGAAATCTTTGATATGTTGTGGTTTTCTACATCTCAAACATTAATATTTGAAAAATGGTGCTGTTGGTGTATATTTGGCACTCAGGGGTCAATCAGTTGTTGATTGCACTGGTGGAGCAGGTGGAGATGAGCTTGATGGTGGAAGCAAACCCAGCACAACCCAATACTGACATTATATTATGAGACCTAGTAAGTGGCATAGCATCCCATCACATTATACGTCTCTCAAGTATAAAACTGTAGATTTTTTGTCATGCTCTAATAATCACAACATAGGCTTTTATTTTTTTACCACATGAAAATACAATCCTGCTAACTGCATTCTCCATGGTATTACTGTGACAACAAATGAACTAGCAGCATCCTGCACCGTGATTCCTGCTACAGTGTTACACACTACACATCCACCAGGACACATTAATACAACACAAACAAAATGTGTCTTTTCAACATGGTTTCATAATTTAAAAAGTAACACTTGATAAAGGTATCACTTTACTTAAATGCTATATGACATTCGCATAAACACTTCCAGACATCTAACATAAACCTACATACACATTTACTATAAAGGCTTATTCCAATAGGTGTCAGCTGTTATAAGATTGCTTTTGTCAAATGATGTCAAGTCAAAGCTTAACATGATAAAATAAGGATAAAGTTTATAACATTTAACATTAGCAGGGCTGTAAGTTTATAAGTAAGTTTATAAGTAAGCTTATACACTTAGACCATGTACATAAGTGTATATTAGAGTAACATAATGGTTGTAATTTGACATGTCAAAACCAAACCAAAAATTTTGTTATGATATTTGTTAAAACCTACACTACAGTGGATATAAAAAGTCTACACACCCCTGTTAAAATGGCAGGTTTTTGTGAAGTAAAATAAAAATGACGCTAAGATAAATCATGTCAGATCTTTTCCCACCTTTATGTGAACTTTCATAGTATACAAATAAAGTGAAATACAATCAGAAACTTTTTAGGGAAAAAATGTACAATAACTTAGTTGTATACATGTGCACACCCCTAAACTAACACTTTGTTGAAGCACCTTTTGATTTTATGACACCACTCAGTCTTTTTGGGTAAGAGTCTATCAGCATAGCACATCTTGACTTAGCAATATTTTCTCACTCTTTCTAGCATAAACATTCTAGATCCATCAATTTATACAGGCATCTCCTGTGCACAGCTCGCTGGTCTGGGCTCTGGCTAGGCCATTCAAAACATTGATCTTCTTTTGGTTAAGCCATTGCTTTGTTGATTGGATGTATGCTTTGGGTCATTGTCATGCTGAAAGGTGAAATTCCTTTTCATCTTCAGCTTACTAGCAGACACCTGAAGGTTTTGCACTAAAATCGACTGGTATTTGTAGCTATTCATGATTCCCTCCACCTTGATAAAAGCCCCAGTTCTGGCTGAAGAAAAGCAGCCCTAAAGATTGATGCTGCCACCACCATGCTTCACCATGGGTATGGTGTTCCATTGGTGATGTGCTTTTTTTTTTTGCCCCAAACATACCTTTTGGAATTATGGAATTATTATACCTTTAGGAATTGGTCTCATCAGACCATAACACATTTTGCCACATGGTTTGGGATTATTTAGTTGAGCTTGGATGCTTTTTGTATGAAAGCTCTTCCGTCTAGCCACCCTACCCTACCCTACCCCACCCTACCTTTTACGAGAGTAATCAATACTTGTCAGATATTCCTGAAGCTCCTTTAATGTTGCTGTAGGTCTCTTGGCAGCCTCCCTAGTAAGTTTTTGTCTTGTCCTTTTGTAAATTTTGGAGGGACATCCTGTTCTTGGTGATGTCACTGTGGTGCCCCATTTTCTCCACTTGTTGACGATGGCCGTCACGGTGTTCCATGGTACATCTAATGTTTTGGAAATTCTTTTGTACCCCTCTCCTGAACGATACCTTTCAACAAGTGAGATATCATGCATGTTTTGTAAGCGCTTTGCAGACCGTGCCATCAGCAGTCCGAAGAGACCAAGAAGATGTGAAGAAAATTCTACAGAAACAGCTGGTCTTTATTTGGGGCTAATAAGAATAATTTAATTGATGACAGCTGTATGATAATTACTTTTGAACATGAGATTGAATGTCACTGGTTCATTCTGAACACAGCAGCACCCCCAATTATAAAAGGATGTGCACGCTTATGCAACCAGGTTATTGTAACTTTTTTTATTTCTCCTATTTTTCCCTAAAATGTTTCTGATTATTTTTCTCTTCATTTTTATACATTGTAACTTTCACACTGAGGGTGGAAAAAGTTCTGACATGATTAAACTTAGTTTAATTTTTTTTACTTCACAAAAACCTGCCATTTTAAAATGGGTGTGTAGACCTTTTATATCCATTGTATGTAACAGTATTGTGAAATCAGGATTTAATGTTGATGCTTCCACCAAGTGCCATATTCAGGAGACAATTTTGAAAGTGCTCACCTTTGTTCAATTTTTCTAATTAATCTCACTTGGCAAGCTATGTCATATTGTCACGAGTATGTGACTCGAATATCAGAGGTACACTAAGCAAACATAATCTTATGTCAGTTAAAATCTGGTACTTGTCTGGTAATGTCATAATACAACCTTATATGAATAGAAATCTGGTACTTATAATGTCAATTTATAAAGAAAATGAATGAAATGAGTGTTTATGACAGCTGAAAAATTGAAATAAACATTTATAAATATTTATGTCAGTTGTTACAAAGGATTTTCCCAGATGTCTAGCCTTATGAACACTACACTTTTTAATCCAAATAAATAACAGTTTAATTGGACCGAGTTGTAAGGAATGAACTGTTAAGTGGTAGTTTTACGTGGCATGGTAACACAGCGGCCAGTGGGTGGACTGGTGACTCTAGGTGTTTTTTTTTTATTATTTCCCCTCAGTGCTTTTGCCCTTGCTATACACATTTACACTGTCTCCGGTCTCTCTATGACTACACAAGGAACTAGTATTTTATGAGTGACATTTTTCCAAGACCTGAGACACAGCACCATTTAAGGCCAAAATAACTATCGAATTCTACAAAGGGATCAGTTCCAAAACTTTGCGCAATATATCAATATAAAGCAATACATAAACCTGTCATTTTTTCATTGTTGACAAGCTGTTAAAGTGTAAAACCTACTTACATTTCCGATTAAATTCATAGGAACACAGTCTATTGTCAAGCCATGAAAATTGCTACTCCTGGCAACACAAGGAGCCAGGAAAGCAACACAAAAAGTGATGCACGCTAACTGACTCACTGTATTTATCTAGATACCAAGCCCCAGGTCAGGATAAAAAGTCTGTTATCACCTGTCAGGAGGGAGATGCAGATCATGTTGAGGCTAGTAAATAGCCATAAGGCATAAGGTGTGCTGAAGAAAGTGAAATGGATTCTAATAAATCACAAAGGACTCATCTTACCAGTAATAGAGTCAGTATTCACTCATTGTTTATACTTAGTCATACCTGTGAGTCAGTATTGCTCATACAAGAGAGGGACACTTGTAAGTCAGTATGGAATATGCACCAAAAATAAACAGTACAGCTGAAATAAAACTGCAGAGGTGAAGTACTTCAATCCAGGGAAGTTCTAATAAACTCACTAGTTTTAACAGTGATATTAATTATTACTGAAAAGAAAAATAACTCAGTGCATTCCTAAAAATGTTATGTGAAATGTTTAAACTAGAATTAATTGGAACTTTTAAAATCAGAAGTTTGTATGGTGAAATGTTGAAAATATTATTAATACTGTATATTAATAATATTATTCTACAAAAAAATCACATCCACTTAAGTTGTCTTGAAGCACCATAAATTGAAAAACTTAAAAACTTAAAAACAAGCTCAATGCTCGGATAAACCCTTCATTCATAACGGTTCATTGACCTTCAGTAACTGCTTTATCTTGATCAGGGTCATGGTGGATCTAGAGCCTAGGCACTGAGAATGAGGCAGGAATACACATCAACTCCCAATAGCATGTACACACAATTTAGCACAATTTGTATGATTTAGCACAGCCAATCCACCTGTTGGCATGATTTTGAGAGGTGGGAGGAAAACGGAGAACCCTGAGGAACCCACACAGAAAACAAGCAAATCTCCACACAGTCAGGGACCCCTGGAGCTGTGAGACTGCAACACTACCCACTGCCCCACCATGCCACCCAAATTAACATATGCTAGGCTCAGGCATTGACTGCCACATAATTCCCACAATTAGCTACAGGCTACATGGCAACAGTCATATTGCAGTGTTAGGTGTGATCCAAAAGAGAAATTTCCACCAATTTTGTAGGTATGGCAAAACATACACCGATCAGCCATAACACTTTACAGTGGCACCTCTCAAAGAGTGGGATATATTAGGCAGCAGGTGAACAGTCAGTTCTCAAAGTCGATGTGTTGAAAGCAGGAAAAATGGGCAAGCTTAATGATCTGTGATGGCTAGACGACTGGGTCAGAGCATCTCCAAAATGACAGGTCTTGTGGTGTGTGCCCGGTATGCAGTGGTTAGTACCTACCAAAAGTGGTCCAAGGAAGGACAACCAGTGAACCGGCAACGGGGTCATGGTCACCCAAGGCTCATTGATGCGCATGGGGACCGAAAGCTAGTCCGTCTGTTCTGATCCAACAGGAGAGCTACTGTAGCACAAACTGCTGAAAAAGTTAATGCTGGTTATGATAGAAAGGTGTCAGAACATCACAGTGCATCACAGCTTGCTGCGTATGGGGCTGCATAGCTGCAGACCAGTCAGAGTGCCCATGCTGACCCCTGTCTACCACCGAAAGCACCTACAATGGGCATGTGAGCATCAGAACTGGACCATGGAGCAACGGAAGAAGGTGACATGGTCTGATGAATCATGTTTTACATCATGTTGACGGCCGGGTGCATGTGCGTCGCTTACCTGGGGAAGAGATGGCACCAGGTTGCACTATGGGAAGAAAGAAAGACAGTGGAGGCAGTGTGATGCTCTGGGCAATGTTCGGCTGGGAAACCTTGGGTACTGGGATTCATGTGGATTTTACTTTGACACGTACCACCTTGTGGAGTCCATGCCTCAACAGGTCAGAGCTGTTTTGGCGGCACAAGGGAGACCTACACAATATTAGGCAGGTGGTTTTAATGTTATGGCTGATCGGTGTATATTGTCCTGCTACTTGTGGCCCAAATGTGCATGCTTATCAGGGTGAGGGCTGCTTATTCATTTTGATCACTTTGTTTTTGAAAATAATGGCTTTTGCAATAATTTCACCTCAGAAACTGACTGAATTGACCTAATTCCCTTGGTCTAATTCCCTTCTTGTACAGCTCTCTGGAGTTTGTGGAGTGAACAACTGTGTCATATGCCATAGTCTGACATTTTTATACATTTAATTACATTTATTTAAATTTTACCACAAACCTAGCTACAATAATATTCAAACAGAATTTAGGTCAGGTTTTCTGAAAGAACTGAAAAGAAACAGACTTCATTTGAGGTCTGCAATGAATTATTCTCAACAGAAAGACTTGTTTTGACCATGGTGCAGTATTTCTGAGCTGTCGGAGAATTAGCAGCCAACATTTGTCTGCTATCCAAACAGGGAGGGTGGGCAAGGAAGCTGCTCCTAACCTAATCTGGCAAGTTGTTGGCAAGTTGTTATGCCCAACCATGCTTCTGTAAATACTGACGTCTCTACATACCTGCATTTACGTTTCACTGTGATTTTTCCAGAAATGATGACGATACTGGCCAGTAACTGCACACACACATACACACACACACATATATATACACACACACACACACACATTCATCTTCATCTGTGGAGCTGTACATAAGAGTATTTTAAGATTTAATACCAAGCAGGGGAATGGTCTTTCTCAGAGTACTGTATAGCAGGCTGATGACTGCTAGGGCTTTGTTTTTCGGCACATTTCTACTGTCAGCTACTGTGCTCTTTGGGAATTAAGGAACATGCTGTTCTAGACAAGCTATTAACAATCTCCCCCTTTCATCTACAGCATCATTGTGAATGGTCATATGCCCTCAATGCACTTTCTTGAATTAAATATGTAATTCACATGCAGTCCCCTCTGTAAGTATTGGAACGGCAAGGCCAATTCTTTTGTTTTTGCTATACACTGAAGACAACTGGGTTTGAGATCAAAAGATGAATATGAAACAATAGTTCAGAAACTCAGCTTTCATTTCCTGATATTTACATCTCGATATATTAAACAACTTAGAAGAAAAGCCTGGAAATGCATGGCATCTAAGAAAAGCATGGCACATTTGGTGTCAGACCACCCGATTTTTAGGTAAGCAAAAGTATAGGAACAGATAGTCTTAAAGTAAATTTAAGTAAATAACACTTAATGTTTGGTTGCATATCCCTTGCTTGCAATAACTGCATCAAGCCAGCTGCACACTGACATCACCAAACTGTTGCATTCTTCTTTTCTGATGCATTTCCAGGCTTTTACTGCAGATTCTTTTAGTTTTTGTTGTTGTTGTTGTTTTGGTTTTTTTTCCCCCTCAATCTTCTCTTCAGGAGGTGAAATGCATGCTCAGTCAAGGTCTGATGATTGACTTGGCCTAAAACCTTCCACTTTTTTCCCCTGATGAAGTCCCTTGTTATGTTGGCAGTGTGTTTTGGGTTATTGTCTTGCTGCATGATGAAGGTCCTCCCAATTAGAATGGATGCATTTCTCTGTATTGGAAGACAGAATGTTTCTGGAGACTTCTGAATACATTCTGCTACTCCCATCATGATTTACATCATCAATAAAGATTAGTGAGCCCAAGCCATGACACTACCTCCACCGTGCTTGACCGATGTGCTCATATGTTTTGGATCATGAGCAGATCCTTTCTTTCTCCACACTTTGGCCTTTCACTTTGCTATTGGTTAATCTCGGTTCCAGAACTTTTGTGACTCATGTCTGTATTTCTTTGCGAATTCCAATCTGATTCTTACTACTGATGAGTGGTTTGCATCTTGTGGTATGGCCTCTATAAGTTTTCTTTAAATGGTGGATTGTGATTCCTTCACCCCTGCACTGTGGAGCTTGTTGGTGATGTCACTGACTGTTGTTTTAGGTTTTTCTTCACAGCTCTCACAATGTTTCTGTCATCAACTGCTGTTGTTTTCCTAGCCAGCCTGTTCGAAGTCTGGTTGTTAGTACCAGTTAGACCAGGGTTCTCTTTCTTTTTCAGGACATTCCAAATTGTTGTATTGGGTACGTCCAGTGCTTGTGCAATGGCTCTGATCAATTTTCCCTCTTTTCTCAGCT
The DNA here is from genome assembly GCA_022758105.1 of Pangasianodon gigas. NCBI lineage: Eukaryota > Metazoa > Chordata > Actinopteri > Siluriformes > Pangasiidae > Pangasianodon > Pangasianodon gigas. Next base: position 20,525,050 of record CM040463.1, on the reverse strand, counting down.
TCAAAATGGCTTGCTTTCCTCCCAAGATTTCCCAAGATTTCCAAGAATTCTAGTTTTACATTCCAATTTTCCTTCAGTAGTAGAAATGAATTTAAAAATGAAGTCAGGGGGATGTTAAGTGTTTGTATTTGCAAAATGTACCTTTAAATGTTAATTTAAAGTGACCTGGCCTGTAAAATCCTCCTCAAAATATCTTACATTTATTACAATATCTTACCATATAATTTTTTTTTTTAATTAATAAAAGGGTGAAACTTGAGTTTAAGGACATATGTTGTACTTATTTGTTACCAGGAAGCATATGTTGGATTAAATTTGACTGAATTAAATGAATACAACTAAATCTGGCCATAAGGTATCTATATTTAGGTTCATTTTATTGAACCTGTAACATTCATCATGGGGTTTCTCAATAATTAATACACTTAATATTCTGATTAGGGCTGAGGTTAATCCCAGGAACACATATATAAATACTGATATGTGATATGGGATTTTTTTAAAAACATACAACAGTAGAAATAAAGCATGTTACTGTGTATGACATTTCACCTAATGTGTTATGATTACTATATACATTAGTAAAGGTTTATAAGCTTTATTCACAAAAGTTTAAAGGTTTATTCACATATATATACATGTTTTTTATAAAGGTTTAAAAGTTCTGCCTATTTACAGAAGAAAGCCTTTATAGCTGAAGCCCAGTAGACTCTCTAGTGGACATATGGTGTACTCCCTACATTTCTGAAGCCTTTATTATATAATAAGCAGTACAGTTATATGGATTTGAAATTGGGATTCAGCCTAAATATGTTGTAAATATAATAATCATATATATGTTTTAATCATGTTATTAAAAACTTTATGACACTACATTCAGCAAGGTTTATAAATTATAAATGCTACCTAATACTGAATGAAATTCAAAATCAAGCATAAATATTAGAGTTTACGACGATCATAAAACTGACTGTGACATTTTATTCTTTCGAAAAGTTTGACAGGAAACGTGGGTTTGGCCTGAGCGCGTCTTTAAAATATTTATCCGCTGATGGAAAGTGCGACGGAATGCATATTTTCCTCGCTTATTACCCGCACTGTGACGTAAGCTGTAAGTCCGGCCCCCTTCCCCCCTAACAGCTTCTGATTGGCTGAGACGGCATTTTAGGAATGTCTAGAAATTGGTTAAATAGCCTTTGCTCTGTACTGAAGTCTGTAGTAAAGGCTGAGATCTGAACTTCATAAGACGCGACAGTATGAATGAATAGACTACCGAGCCTACTGGATAGAGTTTTCAGGAAATACTTAAATAGTAACTGTGTATTGAAATAAACTTGTTGGATTTTAGGCTTTCGGAGTTCGAGATTCAGAAACCAAAGGATTTAAGCAACACACTTTTATTCATCGTTTAGGGATATCTGTTCTTCAGGTGAGTAATCCAATGGAAAATGTACAATATATGACTGGAACTTTAAGGAAAAAAAAAAAAAAAAAAAAAAAAAAAAAAAAAAAAAAAAATATAAAAAAAAAAAAAAAAAAAAAAAAAAAAATCTGCTCTGATCATGGTATATGTGTCCAGGAATGTATTAGAACATCTGTTTTAAATAGTGGATCTATAAACATATTGTTTGTTCTCAGTGCAGCCAGCTGTGTTGAGGTCTGAGCATAATGTTGACCACGTTGTGTTTACTGCTGATGCTGTGGAGTTCACAAGGCAGCGTAATAACAGGTGAGAACTAAAATGGACGTTTCTTTATGCAATGCTTGCTGAAATGTGATGATCAGGTAAAGGAGCTGTCCAGGCGTCTCACTAGGAGGTCACTGACTGCGTGTTTCCCCTTTGCGTTTACAGAGAACCGAGAAGACAACAGCGTGTATGACTTACTTGAGCTCTCTAAAGCACATAAAAAACACCATGGAGTGAGCCTAGTGAAGGGACCCGACCCTTACAGCCCTGCTTACAAAATCCTCAACCCCAACCTGATCCCTACCATCCCTGAGCGCTTCTTCAGGGATCTCATTTACTCCATCCAAGAGGAAAAAGGCTTCCTATTCGTGGCCAACCTCAAGCAAGCCAAGAAGACCAGGGGCAGCCTGTTCTCCGTGGAGAGGAGAGATGGCTCTGGTTCTGTTTTTGAGCTTGTCTCAAATGGGCCTGCCAATACTTTAGATCTGATTTATGCCACAGCAAGCGGGCACCATGAGATCTCAATCGAAGATGCACAGCTGGCCAGCGGCAGCTGGATGAACATCACCCTGTTTGTGCAGGAGGACCGTGCGCAGCTCTATATTGGTTGTGAAGAGATAAACACAAGCGAATTAGATGTGCCTATCCACCAGATTCTGACACAGGAGGTGGCTGATGTCTCTGTCCTTAGGATTGGAAAAGGAGCAGTGAAAAGCAGATTTATGGTAAGTGCTTCTCGACTTATATTCCTACAGTGTATTCCTCTAATAAGGCACTTAACAATGCTTGGCTATGTTAGGTTATTTATTTTCCTCAGGGAGGACATTTTTACTCTTCTCCTTCGTTCAAACTCTGGCATTTTCACAGTCCGCACACTGAAATGTTTTCACTGTCTGCATTCCGTGTTAATTAAATATATTGCGTACTTTATATATCAGAACATATATCACACATACAGTACAGAAGTGGGAGAACATATCTGGTTCAGTGGGACAGTTTATTGCGAGCTACTATTACATTTTTATTGCCTGTCAAGAACTTGAGTAAATCAACATTTAATCTATTGCATTCCAATCCAGTTTTTGGGGGGCCTTCTGATTGTCCAAATATTTTCCCCAGCTCTCTACACACCCTGATTGCTTGTTTTAGGTATGTTAGGAACTGGGAGAAAGCAAAAATGTGGACTGCCTGGAGGGCCCTGCTACCCAGGTTGAGGGTAGCCTGCTACCCAGGACTGAAAAACTGAATACACTGATTTAACTTTCTGACAGTGCTATTAAATATTTGCAAGCAATACTAAAAGAACTTTACCTACAGGAACCCGCACTTTATTTTCACCAGTTCACCATTTGCAAATTTTCTCTACAGGGAGTGCTCCAGAATGCACGCTTCGTATTTAGAACCACTTTGGAGACAATTCTTCGTAACATGGGATGTGAGAGCTGTAAGTAATTACAATAATCACGAGAAGCCCTCATAGTTCTAAAATGAATCATTTTATGGTCAAAGCTAGAGTAAGCAGTGCCAATATCAGTGTTTGCTCTCTGGACAGCCTCCTTCATCATGGATGTCGTGACCCTTGACAACCCAGTGAATGGCTCCAGTCCAGCTATACGCACAGATTATACTGGACACAAGACCAAAGGTAGGCTTTTGCACATTCTTTTATTCTTTGTTCTTCTTTGTAGTTGCACTCTTTGATGGATTGTGGAGTTTCAGAACAAACCTTTCTTCAATGTCCCTGTGATTCAGATCTCCAGGATATCTGTGGTTTCTCTTGTGAAGACTTGGCCAGCATGTTTAAGGAGCTCAAGGGGCTTGGTGTGGTTGTAAAGCAACTGTCAAATCAGCTCCACCAAGTGGTGAGTATTAGAAACAGCTGTCCTCAGCCTGTGCTGTCTCTCTCTCTGTCTGTCTGTCTGTCTGTCTGTCTCCACCCCTCTGTTCAACTGCCGCGCCACTTGTACCTTAATTACCTCCTTCTCTGTGCTATACAGTAGCTTAGCCTCATGCAAATAACAACAATCTCTCATTATTCCTTCTGCCATTCTTATGCTTCACGTGCACTTGCTGTAAAAGGCTGCCCTTGTCCCCAATGCAGCAGCTCTGCTAAAACATTATGTTTACTTTGTGCACTTCCAGACTGCAGAAAACAATCTTATAAAGAACCAGATTAAGAAATACAGCGGGGTGTGCCTGCATAACGGCATTGTCTACAAAGATAAGGATGAGTGGACGGTCGACAGCTGCACCCACTGCACCTGCCAGGTAAGCCTGCAGCTGGATCTGAATGAAGTTATAGCAGATGTCCCAATCAAATATATTTCTATTGGTTATTAATTCAGTTAGTTAAAAGCCAGTGTTGTTCTGACCCTGCCATTTAACTTTTCCCCATCTTTCTAGTATATTCCACTACTGGCACGTTTCAGTAAGCTGGCCTATAGTGATAGACAGAAGACATGGGTCATAATGAGATGCAAATGGAAACTTGTGGTTGTGTGAACTTTGCAGAATCAGTTCAGTGACCACAGAGCATTAGCACATTAGTCAGTCTTGTCTGTGATCAGAAGAGAGTGTTGGAGTATTGCTAATTTTATTTTCTTTGTAAGCATTCCAACCATTTTGCTAGCAAGAAGTTGGTTGGATAATGAAAAAGGTTTCACTCACTCTGGCTGGAGTTGCTTGATTTGCTAAAAAAAATGATAACACAGAAATAAATGCAGTACACTACCTTACGTATTATAGACCTCTAATTTATCATGTGTGCACGATGTGTTCACACTGTGCTCCCCACCCCATCTAACCACACACCTCAGCCCAGGTGTTCACTAGACTATAATGCTAGGGAATGCCCTATGTAGGCCAAACATCAAGTGCCACATACATTTATTATATCTGTTATTCTGTGTCTAAGCATTGTAAATCATAATAATCTGGACTAAATACAGTATTCCTTTCCATAGAACTCTGCCACTATTTGCCGGGAAATCTCCTGCCCTCTCATGCCTTGTGCCAATGCCACTGTGCCTGATGGTGAATGCTGCCCACGTTGTGGAACTCGTAAGTTAAACATTTTTTAATGTTGCCAATACGTTGTTCCATAATTTGACTGCATATATTATAGCAATATTATTTAAAACAGCTAACCAACTCTCTTCCCCTCTCTCCCACTTCAGTGAATGACTATGCTGACGATGGCTGGTCTCCCTGGTCCGAGTGGACCCACTGCTCAGTGACCTGTGGCCGTGGCATCCAGCAGCGTGGCCGCTCATGTGATCGCATCAACAACAACTGTGAGGGTACCTCGGTGCAGACCAGAGACTGTTACCTGCAGGAATGTGACAAACGCTGTGAGTCATTATGCATGTGGGAACTTGAAAATTCAAGCCTAATCTGTACCAACTCACTATAGATCAACCAATTATCCACACAATGTTTCTACATATTTTCTGTACACAAAATGCAAATTTGATATAATAAAAAGCAAGGTTGACTAAGGTTAAAATTTTGTATTGCAGTCAAGCAAGATGGAGGCTGGAGCCACTGGTCTCCCTGGTCCTCATGTTCAGTGACCTGTGGCATGGGCGTCATCACTCGCATCCGCCTCTGTAACTCACCCACCCCACAAATGGGAGGCAAAGACTGTCAAGGAGAAGGCAGACAGACGGAACCATGCGAGATGTCCCCTTGCCCAAGTAAGAAATTTTCATACTTTTATATAAAACAAGTAGTTTTGTAGTTATTATTGCTAGCACTGTATAACAGTGTAAAGTTGATCTTATCAAGGAATTGGATTTTGTAAAATCACTAAATGGCAAAGTATTTAACAAAAGTTTTCCTGACACATAAATTGCTATCAAAGACCCAATTTCTGTTTCCCTCCCTATCTGTGGCGTAGTCAATGGAGGCTGGGGGCCATGGTCACTATGGGACTCTTGCTCTGTCACTTGTGGTGGTGGACTGCAGAGCAGACATCGCCTTTGTAACAATCCTGTGCCCAAATATGGTGGAAAAGAGTGCATAGGCGATTCCAAAGGCACCCGTGTATGCAGCTCTCAAGACTGTCCCGTTGGTAAGCAGGACACTCACTTTTAGTAGTTTATTTGTCTTCTATTGCCAGAATTGTCCAGCAAACCTGATCCTCTTTTTTTTCCTAAAGATGGCTGTCTTTCCAACCCTTGCTTTGCTGGTGCTAAGTGCACCAGTTTTCCTGATGGCTCCTGGAAGTGTGGGGAGTGTCCACTTGGTTATACTGGAGATGGAATCCATTGTCAAGACATTGATGAGGTATGAACATCGTGAAGAAAAATATGGTACATATATTATGTCACGTGATAATACTGTGGCTTGTTAAATGTAAACTTTGTTTGTGCAGTGCAAAATGGTTCCTGATGCTTGCTTCACGCTCAATGGAGTCCATCGTTGTGAGAACACAAATCCAGGCTATAACTGCCTACCATGTCCTCCTCGCTACTCTGGAGCTCAGCCTTTCGGCAGGGGCAGTGAGCAAGCAATGGCCAACAAACAGGTGAGAGAGGTTCTGATGAAGTCCTACACTCTTGTTCTTCAGACCTGTACAGTGTGGAGTCAATCAGGAGATCTGATTCAATTTATGAACCTGTATATTTGGCAAATTTTAATTAAGACTTTTGGAGTAGTGGTTCTAAAATGGGGCTTTGTGGATGGTGTCACTGCAGTGTGCAGCCCCTAGTTTGATAACTGTTGAATTAGACCAAGAAAAAATGACAGCTCTCATTCTGTTCATTTATGGGTAGAAAATAACACTCAGTCATATCATATCTCCTCTAGGTCTGTGCACCAAGGAACCCATGTGAGGATGGCAGCCATAACTGTAACAAAAAGGCCAATTGTATTTATTTGGGCGTTTTCTCTGACATCATGTTTCGCTGCGAATGCAAGCCCGGCTATGCTGGTAATGGTTATATATGTGGAGAGGACACTGACCTGGATGGCTGGCCCAACACTGATCTCCACTGTGTTGAGAATGCCACCTACCACTGCAAGAAGGTAACTGTCTTCTTGATTGTATGCTTAGAAACCACATCTCCTTGAGGTTGCAACCCCTTAATCCAAACTCAATCTTATAGGACAACTGCCTTGACCTTCCCAACTCTGGGCAAGAGGACTATGACAAAGATGGAATCGGGGATGCTTGTGATTATGATGATGACAATGATGGGATTGCTGATGATAGGGTGAGTTGAAGACACTTTTTCCACTCCTATGCAATGTTTGTTTATGCAAAGAACAGCAGGAATTAAAGAAGAGTAGAGGCATGAACTAGTCTACCAGCAATAACAATAATAGGCATAATGTCAGTGCTCTAAAACCTTTTGGTTTTACATATATATGATTTAAAGTTCTATTTAGGGGAAAAAATGAACTGGATAAATAAATAGCACATTCCTCAGAGCCAAACATTAAATACCAGCACAGATGGATTTTGAATGTGGTATACAGCTCAAGGCATTGATGTAGTGTTCATGTTGTTGGGTAAAATGGGCCCCATATGTTTAAATGGTTGCTTTAGTACATCTCTTTGACATTACATTGTCTGCACTGATGCGTACAGAATGTTTCAGTATTAAACATGTTTCTGTCTGAAACAGGACAACTGCCCATTTGTCTTCAACCCAAGGCAATATGACCAAGACCAAGATGAAGTCGGTGACCGCTGTGATAACTGCCCATATAACAGCAATCCAGACCAGATTGACACAGACAAAAATGGGGAAGGCGATGCTTGTGCAATTGATATCGACGGTGATGGTAAGAGTCAAGCTTAGCAAATGCGTAACAGGGAACAGTCCAAAAATACCCTTGCTAATTAAATGATTCATTGCTCAGGTATTCTGAATGAAAATGACAACTGCCCATACGTGTACAACGTTGACCAGAGAGACACTGACCAAGATGGGGTTGGAGACCACTGTGACAACTGTCCACTGGAGCACAACCCTGATCAGGTAAGTCACTCTCTGTTCCTGACATGTTTTGCCAGTGACTCTTTTTTTACAACTTTGAATGTAGGGCAACACATAATGTTCAAACCCTATAAGCATTGCTTTGCATGCCCCAGACCGGAGTTGTACTTGTGCAACCTATATTTGAGTAGATAGAACTGAACAAAGATATAATCTAGAATAGAAGTTAAACAGGCAGAATTCTTATTGTGGTATTATATCATGAGCCATGAATGCACCTCTATCCATGTGGGAGTGAAGACAGAGAATGACATTTCAGGACAAGAACCACTGAATTATTGAAGCATTACAAAACTAATTAGCAGTCCTTCACAATGATGGTCTGCACAACAGCTTCATTCATTATTTTCTTCCTACAGATTGACTCTGATTCAGATAATGTGGGTGACAAATGCGACAGCAATCAGGACATTGACGACGATGGTCACCAGAATAATCTGGACAACTGCCCATACATCCCCAATGCCAACCAGGCTGATCATGACAAGGATGGCAAGGGTGATGCATGTGACCATGATGATGACAATGATGGTGTACCTGATGACAAAGACAACTGTAGACTGGCCTTTAATCCAGATCAGTTAGATTCTGATGGTAAGCACAATTCCAATAGCATCAAAACTTATGACTTGATTTTTGGATCAGTTTTTGTTTTCATTTTTTTAAACTTAATCAGTTTGACCTAAACATTACCTTTCTTCTAGGTGATGGACGGGGTGATGTTTGCAAGGATGACTTTGACCAAGACAATGTCCCTGATATTCTGGATGTTTGTCCAGAGAACTTTGCCATCAGTGAAACAGATTTCCGTAGGTTCCAGATGGTTCCTCTAGACCCCACAGGAACTTCACAAATTGACCCCAACTGGGTGGTCCGCCATCAGGGTAAAGAGCTTCTTCAGACTGTCAACTGTGACCCTGGCATTGCTGTTGGTAAGTCACCGAAAAATTCAATTGAATAGAACAAAAAAATAAACCATCAATGAGGGCATAATTTAACCATCATCATTGTCTTCTGTCGTCTCTCAGGATATGATGAGTTTAATGCAGTGGATTTTAGTGGAACCTTCTTCATCAATACTGACAGAGATGATGATTATGCTGGCTTTGTGTTCGGCTATCAGTCCAGCTCCCGCTTCTATGTGGTGATGTGGAAACAGATCACACAGACCTACTGGTCTCAAATACCCACAAAAGCTCAGGGCTACTCTGGACTGTCCATCAAAGTGGTCAATTCCACCACAGGTCCAGGAGAACACCTTAGGAATGCTTTGTGGCATACTGGAGACACAGCAGGACAGGTAAATAGCATTTGTTCTTGAAAAATGTGAAAACTGCTAGGTCATATCTTTTTTTTATTTTTGCAGATTGTGATATTTTGACCATCTTAAATTTCAGGTACGCACTTTGTGGCATGACCCCAAGAAAATTGGCTGGAAGGATTTCACTGCCTACAGATGGCAGCTGATCCATAGACCCAAAACTGGACTTATCAGGTTAGTGTCCATCTTAAAACCTTTTCTTTTAGAACAGAAACAGAAAACCCATGGCTCACACCTTGTCATCTTCCTGTTCTTTTTTTTCCCCAGAGTCATCATGTATGAAGGCAAGAAAGTCATGGCAGATTCTGGAAATATATATGACAAGACATATGCTGGTGGAAGACTTGGCCTCTTTGTCTTCTCTCAGGAGATGGTTTACTTCTCAGACCTCAAATATGAATGTAGAGGTAATTTACATTTTTAATTTTTTTAGAAATATGAGTATATTTCAGATGCAAGCACTTGGCAGATTGGTGTACTAATATTTATTTTGGATATACTTTTCTTTCAGATGTCTAACAGGATGAATTTTTAAGAATGTGTCATCACTTTTTTTTTTGTTATCGACCAAGACATCTAAATGTGTGTTATGAGACGAGGCCTAAGGAACTCTGTTATGGTGGGACCAAAGCAACAAAAGGAAAAGTTACAAGGTCATGTGACCTTTGAACTAACACCAGCTGGATGACGATCATATACTTGCAGAAAAGCAGGTAAATCATCATCTCTGCATGGAACAGGGAAACAAAACCCTTGAAAACGTCTCCATTTCTAACCTGGTCTCCTGTTAGTGAGGACCAAAAAAAGAAGAGTTATTGTTTATAATTTAAATGTATAGATCTGCTGTGGACTATGATCCTGAGAGAAAGAAACCTCTCATAATAAGAAGTAAAATCAGCTTTCTATGTCCTTTTAGTACACAGAAATGGGCTGTCTGTTACTTCATGAAAATGAGTGTTTTCTGTATGAATGTTTGTCAGAAAGACCCCGCTTGATGATTATGTGCTAACTGAAAAGCCACTTGCCCTTTTCTGGAGGCATTAAATACATTCTGATGTTCTCAGGGTTAAAGGGACCTTTGTCATCAATGTTTCAAAGCAAAACAGTATGTACCACAAAGTTATTTACAATACTTAAACCATATCTAAATAGGAAATTAATTATTGCCTGTTACTATGTAACAGGTAGATAGACATTTCAGTTGTCACTTTGTATTAATTTATATTATTGATACCCATTTTTTGTGTGTGTGGGTGTGGGTGTGTGTGTGTGTGTATATGTATGATAGAACATTGAGAACAAACTGGATCTTTGTAGTAGAATTTCTTTTATTATGTATTAAATAGTAGTGATTTTTATCCAAAATCCAAACCATTTTGTAGTTTTTAGCCATGCTTGTACTATGCTCTGCATTCTAAACAGCAAGGAAAGACAATATACAAATAATACCTCATACTAAAATATAAATCAGTTACATTTTTACTTAGTTAGCAATGTTGTACAATCGTATGTTTTCGATTTGTATATAATACAAAATATTTTTGCCAAATAAAATATCCCTACAGGGCATAAATGAATTTTTTATGTTGTGCTTAGTGAATGAATGATTCATTTTTAAATAATAAGTTATTATTGACATTTGATGTATTTGAAGATGTAATTTCATGTTGTAGATATGTGCTATTTAAATAATTTATCAGGAAGTGTGACATGTTTTTGGAAGTGTTCTGTATGTATAAACAGTTTGCACAGTGATGTGAGGATGTTTTTATTGTCTTTTGTTGTTGTTGTTGTTGTTGTTCTTGTTATTAGACCCCCACCTTCCATTGAGGATTGCCTTGTACTATGAGGGTTGCCTTATATTTTTATATTTAAAATTTCTCCCACAGAAATGCTGTTTTTACTTGTATGTTATTTTTAAAAGAACAAACAATAAACAGTTAAAATTAAACTGTTGTCTGAGGTTTTGAGCTATGTATTAAAATAGCCAATGTAGCAATTCTATTCAAAGCAAATTATTATAGCAAAAATTCTATTCAAAGTCTCATACATGCAGCTAAGAAAATAACAATAATTCTGGTATCTTTTTCTCCGTAATATATGATCATAAGTACCTGATCTAAAAACAGAATCAAACTCACTGACTTGGTGATTATTAATGTTTTAACAGCTACAGTCCATTCCCACAGTGCACAGACATCTATATTCTATTTAGGCCAAAAATCTCCCTAAACTGGGTGACTGTCTGGCCATTCTCATCTGACCTCTATCATCAATAAAGTGATGCTCACTGGATGTTTTTTGTTTTTTGCACCATTATGTGTAAACTCTAGAGACTGTCGTATGTGAAAGTCCCAGGAGATCAGCAGTTACTGAAATACTCAATCCAGCCCATCTGGCATTAACACCCACGCCACAGTCAAAGTCACTGAGATTACATTTTTTCCAATTCTGATGTGTGAAATGAACACAAAGTGAAGCTCTTGACCTGTATCTGCATGATTTTATGCATTGTGCTACTGCCACATGACTGGATAATTGCATGAATGAAGAGCACAGGTGTTCCTATTAAAGTGGCCAATGAGTGAATGAATTCAGCACTTAGGGGCAAACATGCCTGGAATGTTTTCTCCCCATAAATCAAGTTGTAATAAATTACATTTTTCAGTCATATTTCAGTTGAACTTTATCAATGTAAGGCACTTAATCAAACATCAAAAGTAATAAAGAATACTTTATTAATAAAGATAAAGATCCTCTACTGTCATGTCTTTTGTAACAGTTTGCGTGTATTAGGAAATACAAACACATTTCAACAGCATTGTTCTGTTATATAAAAACATATTCTGGGCCCTACAGAGTCTATATTGTTTGCTACTCTTTACCATACTGATGCTAGCTTCTTTCTCATTTCACATTAAGACTGCAGCTTCACCACTTGTGCTTCTTCTTGCTGAGTTCTCTGCTCTTGGACAGGACTGGTTGGAGTTCCACAAGCTTCCTGCAGCAACTCTGAGAGAGCAGAACTGGATAGACGGGGTGTACTGGCCAGCAGAGACATTATCTGACCTTCTACAGCACAA
>CM040463.1:20439229-20498868 GCA_022758105.1 Pangasianodon gigas | reverse complement strand
CCTATCTATCCTGCTTTGTTTTTTATGCATGCAAGTGAATTATATACTCAACAGAAAACCATCCAAATTCATTACAAGTCTGAAGTAACATTATTGTATTAAAATAACATCACATAAAAATTCACATACCAGTCAGCAATATCAATGCTGTTAAATACTAATAGCATTATCATAACAGGCTTTGCACTTTGCAAAAGGTGAGATTGCCTCTTTGGAATTCTTGCCACAAATATTCCATGTGCTTATAGGCTACTTTATATATAATTCAATAATATAAATATAACACTGTAGAAGTGTGAAACTGTTTTTCACTGTTTTCTTCAGCTGGTGTGAAGCAAATTATCTAGATAAAGCTCTGCAGCAGGTCACAACAATAGCCATCTTCTAATATTTTAGAAGATTTACTTCAGTTTTTGAGTTTGTTACATTCCAGAAATATGAGAATAGTTCACTGGGCACACTACCGGAACATTATTATAAACCTGGGATGCACCTAAAGTGCTGCTGTGAATTCGAAATGGTGTCGTTTATGCAGCATATCTTTATAATTCTTCTATGATTTCTGAGAACATTTTCTTTTAATAATGATAAAGAACAATGATTTAAGAATGACAAAAACATGCATAACAGGCCTCATTTATCTTTTAGTAAATGTGTGTGTAAATTTTTGCATAAGCCAAAACAAATTAATAATTGCAGCCAGATTTACAAAAGTTTTACAAACACTGATTTTCTTCTTACCTGCATGTGTATATTGATCACCCATAAACTGCAAAGTGTGTTCCTGACACAGTTTATTTGCATTTAGCGACGGCCACAAAACTGTGACTACTGAATGGTGAAAGTAAAGGCAGAAAGGCAGAAGTTGAAGTTATTCTGACTTACTTCTATGCCAATAAAAATATTTTAGCAGTGTAACAGCACCTGTAAAGATCCAATCTAGAGACACATTACAGAAAAGAATGAATTAAGGAGTGAATTAGGTGTGAATTAAGTGAGGTGAAAAGAAAACAGATTGACATTAAAACAGAGGAGAAAAAAAGATCTACAGTGTACAAAGCATGTCACACAGGGAAACTGCCACTTTTAAAATGTTTTAAGTGTCTCGGCTGACGTGCTGGATTTAAAGTGTTGTACAGCATTTAAAGAAGATGCCATGGCAAACAGAATCGATTTATAAGCCACCTTTTGTTCTGTGAAAAAAAATCATACTGGTCTTTAAACCTCCTTGCCCTCATAAACATGGTGAGTGCTAAATCTTCCATCAACTAAGGCATTTGTTTATGGCTTATGGCTATGCACTGACAGACCAGTCTGTCCTGTCCCCACAAGCTTCATAGATCTATTCTGGCATTTCATTTGTCATAATTAAATGACTAAGTTTTTTTGTCTTTATTTTTAGGTTTGTGTTGGTTCATTTTATTTTTCATATTCTTTATTTAATGCCAATAATAAAGTATAAAAATAACATATTAAAAGTAATAAAATTACTTAATTAATATACATTTTTCATAGTCCCTGACCTAGTAAACTAGCATGAGGATGTGTTTTTGATAGAGTCTCCAAAGCACTTCTATAAGTTGCTCTGGATAAGGGCACTTGCTACGTGCTGTAAATGTAAATAAACTAGGAATTTAAACTAAAATTAAAATTAATGTCACATATTGCAGATATATAGTGCACATCAGAAATGCGCACCACTGTAAACTTGTTTGAAAGGACTGAAAAGACTAAGAAAAAGAAGAAAAATACTTTTTTACCTTTCCCTATGCCCAAACATTTTGGGCTCATCTCTGTTTTCAACTGTTTTTGTGCAGTTTTTGACATTTTTGGGAATTTTGCTGAAACCTTACAACCATCACCCCACAAGTTTCATGGATCTATTCTGTAAAGTTCAACATTAAAGAGATTTCTTTTTTGTTTCATCTGGCGGGGTCCCTGAAGCTGGCAAGGTTTTTAAAACAGAAATGTTTTGTTAGCTTTAGTGGCAATAAAATATTAAGTAGCATTAATAGCAAAAAATGTTCCATCAACTTGCTTGAGCACAAGAATGAGGTTACCTGGATGTTACCTGCTGTATTTTGCACTAAACATTATGCTTTGATTTTAGACAAAATACCTAAAATTTACTCTCATCAGACCACAAAATCTTTTTCCAAAAACTCTCAGATTTTCTGATATGCCCTTTCTCAGAAGTGACTTCCTTCTGGCCACTCTCACACAGGGGCCGGATCTGTGAAGAGCAAATGCTATTATTGTGGTTTGCACAAGTTCTCCTATTTCAGCCAGTGAGCTCTGTAACCCTTTCAGTGTCATATCTGGGCACTTCACTTGGGCACTTCTCTCACAATTGCCCTTCTTGCCAGACCACTCAGTCTTGGTATTGTCTGGGTTGTGTGATATTTTTTCTGCTTTTTCATAATGGATTTCACAGAGCTCCTAGGAATGCTCAAAGATTTGCTGATGTTTTAATAACCTTCTCCATCTTTTTTCCTCCTAACAACTTCATCCCGGAGCTTCACAGGCATTTCCTTGGTCTTCATGACAGCAGGACTGATCTGATCTGCCATATTACATTTGAGACTTCCCCATAGTCAGTGATATTTATTGTGCAAGCATACAATTGGGCATAAGTGGATTTAAAATTAACAAAGATGTACCCTGTTTAATTTAGTGTGAGCTCTCGAAAATTAAATACTAGTCCTAATTTACTTTATTTAATTTTAATTCTGAAGAGAGTCACTTCAAAATGAACAAAAAAGTAATCACTGTGGGGGGATACTTTGTGGAGGCACTGTATTTTCTATGTCTAAATGGATTTATGTTTAAAAGAAGCCAAAGGTTGCATTCAAACCACAATGTCTGCTGACAACTGTACATGGGGGATTCATAATGGAATGGGCAGCCATCTGATGGAAATTATGACATCCAGGGAATGCTTTGCATGATTACATAACAGCCAACAAAAATGAGTCAGTTTTACAAGACCAGGAGCACCTATTGTGCAAACACACTTTCCTGATAATGATCCCATATTCCGGGATGATAATGTCCCAGTATATACTGCTAAAATTAATTGAGTAGCTTTAAGAACACCAGGATGAAGTCAAGACAAGAGTAGCCCTACTTTTATTGGGTCTTTGACATTAATATATTGTTACATGGTTCTGTTATTTTGATTAACCCTTTTATATGTGAAAAATGTTCCCAGATGTCTTTGCTTTACTTTTTTTACAAAACTGAACATTCCAAGTTGTGTGTCCTGACTACCAGTTAAATCACTGGCATGTTATTCATGGTAACACATTCTTTTATGTTGTGTTCATGTTGCTTAAAAAACCTAATCAGACAGACTTTGTACATTGTGGTCTATCGATCACAATAAATACCACTTATCAGGTTCCAGATTACTTTAAAGGCAAGTTCTTACAGTATATCTAACCATCACTGTATATATGGTTTGACTGACAGTTTTTTAAACACCTGTATTACATGCATGCATACATGATATGAAGAATATTAAATCTGAAATCTGTAATATCGTGTTATATATTGTCAGAAATATAATACATATTGCCTGGAATGTAATGCATTTTACAAAAAAAAATGAAATCTGAAGAAAGGTTGCCACTATTACACTGTAAAATAAAAGCAGTAGGTTCCCAGATCTAGTCCAGCTGCAAAACCCAAATGCAGCATGAATAAAGTGTGGTTAAGTCGGAGTATATAACCAGCTGGAATGGACAAGGCTTTTCACTCTCTGCGTGTGATTTTAGGATTATAGGATAAGGCTAGGCTGTACTGTAGCAGTTTAGTTAGCTTCAACTGCACGGCACAGCATGACCAACCAACCCGTCAACATTGCTCATAAAACCTGTATGGTTGGGGTTGATGCATATAAACGCAGATTGTTTCAAGCCAAGTGAACAGACCAAACTGTGACCTATGCAAATTTAATAAGCTCACATAGCGTGGTATGTTTCATAATTTATCCGCAAACAAAAACGGAAGGCATTAATATTCTTTTGCAGCCTGTAAATCTGAAATATGATTAGAGACCATGTTTATGGCTGTTTTCTCAAGCTTGACCTTAGACTAAACCACAGCCATTATCCACAATAAGGTCTACCACAATAGATAAAAGTGCAATCCCTATAAGCAAGTTGAGTGCTTAACCATTTAGGTTAATCTATCCTGAGACAGAAGAGAGGGCTTGCTGTCTTCCCATTACTGAAAAATATATATAATCCAATCTATATTTAAGATTTACACACCATATTACCATAGATATATCAGGACGTCCTCATGTACACCATTTAAGAGACCATCTCGAACTTGGCTATATCTAAGCTAAATAATATATCAGCACGATTTTATTTGTTTCCAGAACAGCTGGATTAAGAAGGGCCTAGCCATACTTGAAATATGAAACATGATCTGGCAACCCCTGACAGAAACATGCATTTTTCTTTGGGGAATAAACTGTTTAATTGTGCAGCACCACAGTTGCAGCATCACATAGTTTGGTTTAAGAATAAAATCGGCAATCATTCTGAGGCCGGCTATGGTAGACTACTGCATTGTTGTATTGTATTTGTTGATTTCTGAAGGGACCTCTGGGCCTACACAGGATTGTTTGATTGCTGTTTGTTTTGAGCAAATTAACTAATTTTTTGAGTTGGCCACAGCAGCTATCAGTATAAGATTGCACATATCAGAACATGTCTGAGATAATATGATAAATAGAAATATGTAGTATATATTGAATACATGACTAAATACTTGACTAAATTGCTCAGTGTTTGAGACTGAGATTGCATTATTGTTGTGTTATTTTCTTTAAAAAAAAAACAACTTGTCAACTATGCAGCATTAGGAGCAGTAATTCCGTTTCCTTTCTATCAGCATTTACCAGCTGGCAAAAAAGATCTACCAGCTTGACCTGCTAGGCATGTACTTTGGCAGGTAGTAGCTGGTCAGACCAACCTGGATTTTTCAGCAGGCAAAATCTTATTTAGGAATGTCTTTCCAGTGATCATTTTAATAAACAGTCCATTTATTCTGCAGTTTAGCATGTATGTTTTTCTGTTGTGCATGTTGTAGGTTTTACTACATTATTATGGAAAGGTGTCCTGAAATTTATTGATGATTGAAAATACAAATTCTAATAGTGCATTGTTTAAAAACTGAAAATGATGAAAATGAGCATAGGCTGCAAACATGCAGTGTGTCAATCTATAGCATTTGCACATAATCAGGCATTAGGGCTCATTTTTATAAGGCCACATCATACTAGCTCTGTGTCTTGCTTCTCCACCCCAGTCAAAATCTTCTGCATCTGTCCCTGCTTGTGAAGAAAGAAAAACTTCCTACTTCAAGTAGGCTCTAAAAGTCTCTTAAAGTCTTGTTTAGTAAGAGAGGTTGTGTCTGACAGTTCTATAATACAGGGTCATTAGAAGGACATTGTTGTCTTTCCTGGAATTGACTGCTGGAGTGTTGTAATAGGTTAACAATTTAGCCCTGAAATTTTCTGCTGCCTTCCTGGATAATAACCTTTTCAGCTGTTTTTTCACTTTTATTCTGTTACTCGTGTTCATTAAACAAACAGAGAACGAATAAACAAACAAACAAATAAATAAAAAAGTGGGTTTACAGCCCCACAGCCCCTAAGAAACACAACGAAAGGTTTCGAGCAAAAACGGAAAAATCCTCACACTAATCAAGATCTGGGTAACATTTTCTACTTTCTCCACTACAGCAGAGGCATAAATCAAGCTGTGCGAACTGCTGTACATTGCCAGGTTTGGCCGACTTCTGTGTAACCAGGCAGCAAACAGAAGGCTTTTGGGAGCAGCTCTTGAGAAAGCCCTGTTTTGGCTAACCTGAATAAGTGGAACAACAGTAATGCTATAAAGTTAATCCATGCTTTTGAGTCTCATGTTCTTCTCTTGCTTGACTTTCGTATTTTAAACATCTTCATAAAAGGCTTTTATTGTTATTCCCAATAATGTGCTCATTTTAAAGGCTGTGCAATTAAATCCCTAAACAAAGAACATTCCCATGCTGATTCAAGCTCATATTTTGCTAATGTAGCGATATACAAGCATCAGAATGACATGTCATTCACCTTAACCATGTAAGTGAACACACTTGCAGCAACCTATAGAAAATTTGGGCTAAATATATAGGGTATGTATAGGGATATATGATATGTCACAACCTTATATATGATGTGTGATATTTTCCTATGTACAGAATTACAGAAACATCATCATTCTGATTTGCTACTGAATTTGAGTCACAAATATCCAAAACAAAGGCACCAACCAGAACATTCCAACCAGGGAGATATGGCAACTTGAGTTTTGCCAAAACAAAAATAAATAGTGCATTTACTTTAAAAAATGTTTCTAAGAAATATGAAGATCAATCTGTTTAACCACAATTATTTGATAAGCACAATGAAGAAAACCTTCAACACAGCCAAAGAATTTGTTCGGCTGGGTATTTTCGTTGATGCCGCCTCATAATATGCAAACTTAATATGCTAAATTTACATTTTGACTTGGATAGTTAAAAATGCATTACTCATAGCAGTATAGGATCTGGTGTTAATTAGGGCCGTCCCACCTTCCCAGCATTTCCACTTAGTGGTAAAACATGTCTAGACAGTATTGACCAATAAACTAAGGCTAAGTGTATGATGACATGGCCCAGGTTTAAAAAAAAAAAAACACCTATATGTGCATGTTGTCTTACACTCAATGAGATGTATACCTTCAGCATCACATGTTTACAGTGCAAGTGTCTGGTGTGGCTCAGTGTGTGTTTCCCCTAGTTTGATTGAAGCATAGCCTCTTTGAACTCACATCTGGGTGTTGTCTCTGTGTGAGGAGCTGCAGCTGCTGTTGGATTTCACACAGACACTCCTCCTGCTCTCTCGACTCCTTCATGTCCCGCAGGACCCTCTCGCCCAGTTCTCCAGGTTTTTTATCCTGACATTCAGCAGACAAAAAACCTTTGTTAACATTCACTGAGAGTTTGTGTTCTTCTAAATCTTTACTGAATAATATTAGAAACGGTTTAACTGTCTGCCTGCAATGAATGTCACAAAGCTCAAAAAATAACTTTTAACTTTTAAGAAATCAAAATATAACAGAATCCAAATATATAGCATATTCATGACATCAATTTTCAAAAGTGTTTTCTACAGTCAAATGATAGTCAGAATGAAGTGACTTTCTCCTTTTTAGTTCACTAGCAGACATAGAACTGGCATGAAATGTTCAGCCTTAAATCTAGAGTACGTCCAGTGGCAGCACAGCAGTTAAGTTTCGTTGTTAGTAACCGTAAGACTGTGTGTTCAACCCCAATGTCTGCCAAGAGGAGCAAGTGCCTTAGCCCTTAACTGCTCAGGATTGTTTTTTTTTTCTTGCACGTCACTTGGGTTAAAATGTATAAATATAATGTAAATGTAGATTAGGTTTATGTACAAAGGAATTTGCGTACAGTTCACTGTATTGGAACTACAGTCCCCAAGTATTGAAATGGCAAGGCCAATTATTTTGTTTATGCAAAACACTGAAGACATTTGGGTTTGAGATGGAAAAAAAAGAATATTAGATGATAGATCAGAATTTATAGAGCATGATGACAGAGCATGTCACCTTTTGTTTTGTTTGGTGATCATAAATATTGGAACATGTAACTGACAGGTGTTTCTTGTTGCCCAGGTGTGCCCTGTTAGATTGATTGTTTAAACAGTTAATAGTTCTGAATGTCTACTCTTGGTTTGAGCCCTGGGTTTCACCTGTAAAGATTGTGTTTGTTGTTAAAAAGGATCAACCAACATGAAGACCAGAGAGCTGTCTTTGGGAGAAAAGCAAGCCATTTTAAAGCTAAGAAAAGAGGGAAAGAGGGATGTTCTGGAACCAAGATTAACCTCTACCAAAGTGATAGAAAGGCTAAAGTGTGGAGAAAGAAAGGATCTGCTTATGATCCAAAACATACAAGCTCACAGGTCACGCACAGTGGAGGTAGTATCATGGCTTGGGCTTGCCTGGCTGCTTCTGGAACAAGCTCACTAATCTTTGTTGATTACCATCTCATGATGGTAGCAGTAGAATGAATTCAGGAGTCTACAGAAACATACTGTCTGCCAGTTTATAGAGAAATGCATCCCAATATAATTGGGAGGAACTTCATCATACAGCAAAATAATGACCCATAACACACTGCCAACACAACAATGGACTTCATCAGGGGAAATAAGTGTAGGATTTTAGACTGGCCAAGTCAATCATCAGCTCTTAACCCAATTGAGCATGCATTTCACCTCCTGAAGAGAGAAGGGAAGAAATCCCCCAAAACAAACAACAACTGAAAGAAGCTGCGGTACAAGCCTGGAAAATCATCACACAAGAAGAATGCACCAGTTTGGTGACGTCAGTGGGTCGCTGGCTTGATGCAGTTATTGAAAGCAAGGGATATGCAACCAAACATTAAGTGTAATTTACTTAAATTTACTTTAAGACTATCTGTTCCTATACTTGTGCTCACCTAAAAAAAAATAGGTGGTCTGCCACAAAAGGCGCCACATTCTAAGCTGTTTAACATGTAATATTAAAATGTAACATGTAATATAAGATGTAAATATGAGGAAATGGTGCTGAAATTCTCATCTATTATCTTATATTCATCTTTTGATCTCAAACTCAAGAGTTTTCAGTGTATAACAAAAACCTTGCTTCAACACACTTCATAATTTAAGATAGAAAAACTAAAACAAGCAGTTCTGATTATTGAAAGATCTTATGTGCAGGCTGTTCTTTCACTCTCCCTGGAGTGTTAATTAGAAGTGCTGATTTAAAAATGGTAAAAATATATACAGTATATATATATATATATATACATATATATATATATATATATATATATATATATATATATCCAAAATGAATAAGTAAACAATGAAATCATTCTATTTATTTAGCTTGCTGTAATATAGTGTTTCTCATCCAACACCCACATTTAAAGAGGCCTTGTGGCATTTCATTGTCTCATAAAGCAAGGCTAGGATGTCTAAATTTAAACCCTAACCTAAAATTTACAGGAATCCTACACAGAGCCACTGTAAAGTGCAATATATACTTCATAAAGATTTTCCCATGCACACACAGAGGCCATGTCACATCAAGGCTACATTTACAAAATAAATAAATAAAAATAAGCAAATTTAGCTTTAGCAGCTTGCACAAAACTTATTCTCAATCAATTGATTCATGTAGTAATGCTTTAGTAATTCATAATCCTTCTGAATACAGGTTTTTAAGCAACACACATGGTTTAGCCAGACCTCTTTTAGTTCTTCTAAATTCACTGCAAAAAAATGACAACTTAGCAAGTGGAAATGCCTTGAATATTGTCAAATGTAGCTAATATTTCCTATTATAAGATTACAATAAAACAAAAATAAGATTACTAAGCCTAATTTTTAGCCATTTTTTATTAATTTCAAGCTTGAAATAGTCTTGTTCTAATTTTTTGCAATAATTTTAGAAATTAGCTAAATTAACTGCCAATAGAATAAGAACATTTAAAGCCTGAAATTAGTAAAAATGTTTTTTTAATAATCTTATATTTGGTTTATTGCAATCTTATATTAGGAAATACTAGATGAGGCTGATGTTGTTACAGCTGCGTTTCACTAAAAAGGTCAGAGTGAAACGTGTCAAGCACTACCCTTAGATCTCTGGTTATGTGTTTATTAGGTACACACTTGATAACCATGTTTTTATCATTAAGATTTTGAAGACGCATGTTTCAAATGACCATCTCACCAAAATTAAAACCAGGCAGAACACAGGGTCTAGTGTTCAGAAGGTTGTGAGCTTAAATCCTAGGACCACCAGAGAGCAACTTTTGAATCATTGATCAACCCTTACTTGCTTAGCTCTAGGTTTAGGTTGTATTCTGTCTCGTTTGTACGTCAGTTTGGCTAAGAGCATTGACCAAGTGAATGAAACATCAGATTTGATTTTCTCCACGACCTAAATGCAGATCCCAGATTCCAAAATGCTGTGTATAATATACTGCAAACAACCATATAACTGCAGTGTTTCACTTAGTTTTACTACTCACACATGCAGTGTAACAGATGGATGGATTCCAATTAGAGCACTTCAAAGTAAGTTCCTGTAGCTTTCCTCCAGTGTGACACAGAATGGATTCTAGACAATGTCTGTTTGATACTGCATCATGTGAGGAGGAGATAACACACTGTTAACATCTCTTTCAAGCTGGGTCTCAGCTGTAATGTGTTATATCAGTACCATGAGCCAGGACTCTAATGTTAGCAATAAATTCAAAGCAAATAGATTCTGTACTTCATCTACAACAAAAAACATCTATCCATCCCAGCCATGTAAGGAATAAAACATGACAGGGCATGCTTTTATAGGAAAATAATCAGTGGCAGCATGGTGTGATGCCTTTACCATACCAAAATGTTTTTTTTTTCTTATAACAGCATGCCTTGAGGAAGTGTTTTATTCATCTTATATGATAAATACAATTTTTAATATTATACCGCTGATTTTTATTTATTAACACATGACATAATAGTTTTGATATTATACCAGTGATTACAGTTTTTATTTATTAAAGATCATCACTTTTCATCCACTTATAGTTACACCTAATATTGTGGAACAATGGTTCCTGATATCACTTACATTAGAGAAGCTATAAACAGCTATAAATAGTCATTTACAGCTTATAGCTTATAAATAGTCTGATGCAGCTTGAGAAATGTTACTGAGAAACTATAAAGTGCTATGACAAGCTGCATAAGACTGGTAAGTGACTATTTATAGCTGTTTATAGCTTCTCTAATGTAAGTGATATCAGGAACCATTGTTCCACAATCTTCCTGTGTCCTGCCCAGGACCTCTGTCCTATCCAGTGGCAGAAAACTTAAAGGAATATCTTTACTGTTGACTGTTACAAAGTGCTAACACTGGAGACTCCTTCCATATAGTACATTAAAGAAAGCCTTCTCACAGAAAGCTTCACCAAACCAACAGCTATCGATTTTTTTCTTTATTAAATAACAGCATGTTTTTTAATCTGTTCATTATTACATTTAGATTATGTGGCATGTCCTCCAACAAATCCCTGTGAGTTGTTACTATATAATATTGCTTCAGAATGAGCACATTAATATAAACCTGTGATTTTTACTGAATTTTCCAGACAGTTTATACGTGCTTTATTGAGTGTAGCTTGATTTGAGTATGTAGTAAGGCTATAAGGCTCTTGGGGAAGTAAAATAAAGAATAAAAGTAATAAAGATCTGGCACTTTATTTGTATAAGTCGCATTTTATATAGGTTTATGTTGTAAATACATATGTTTATGCTGTAAAGTTTACGTAAGTTTACGCTGTACAAATAACTTCTAATAAAATGTTGTAACAATTGAAAAAACTTAGTGAAGGACCACTGCAACTCAGGAAGAACAAATAAATATTTATGAGAGTCAAAGGCAGTGCTTGACTACGCATGATACTGTTTCTAAAATTACTGACTGCAGTTTTAAGGGAACTCAATTAATCCATTACAAACAAAATAGGTTGGGATCAATTGTGACATTTACTAGCTACAAATATTAACCTCTGTGTGTTATGGAGGGAACTATTTTACTTGAAAACAAGGCCTAAATAAATGATTTTTATTCTGATACTACATTTCACTGTGTTCTTCACGTCAAACACCATGGGATGGTTTTAAATTTCTGCAATAATATCACTGAATACCAGTGACATACCAGTTTTTTTTCCAGTTATGCTATTCCATTGCATATCCTGTTAAATGCTTTTCCAACGAAGGGTTTGCATCTTGGAAGACCTGCAGACTTCTAGATATTAATCAACAAGATATTAAGATATAAAATGCTTTGTACATTATTACAATTAGACCTGAAATAAATTGGGAGCTTACCGATGGTTATGTTAAGCTAGGGATACTTGTGAGCTCTATAGCGGTAATATCCTAGTGCTCCAGTGAAAAAAGGGTGAAAATCTGTTGTTTCAGAGCTAACCTGAAACATTTTAAATTTGTGCACCATTGAACTTTATGGCAAAGAACAATGGAGTAGCTCTGGAGCTGTTGTATTGCTGTGCTTTGTGCCCCCACAGTCAGACGATGTAACCTGAGCCCTGGAAGTTTGGCGAAGCTCTAACAAAAACAGAGGCAGCATGAGTCACATAGTCTGCCCCTCCACTTCTGGGCTTTCACTTACTGCCACGTGGAAGGAGGATCTCAGCCAAAGCTCCTCCACACACAATCCCTTCCACTGGCTATATTAAAGCTGTAGGGTCCAGTGCACAGAACACTACACCTTTGTATAGCTCACCAGTGGCTAAGGCAGAGCACTGACATCCTATGCAAAATTCCAACACTAACTTCAACAAACAGAAACACTAAAGATAGCTGCAGCCATGACAAAAACTAAGGTTGAGGTATGAACTGTCAAGTATAACTATAACAGTTGCTACATGCATTGAATGAGACAAAGAATCTTGTGGTTCATATTGATTTAAATAAGTCAGGTGATCAGAAGAACATATACTATATAAAAATCATGTAGGTGGATTAACAAGTCTTAATTGCCACTAGGAGCAAATAAGTGTGTGTGTGTGTGTGTGTGTGTGTGTGTGTGTGTGTGTGTGTGTGTGTGTGTATAGACTGGTGTCCCATTCAAGATGTATTCCCACCTCACACCCAGTGTTTCAGATCCACTGTGACCCTGACCAGGATAAAGTGGTTACTGAAAATGAATGAATTCTGGGAATTACTGTAAAAATTAAGAGCTAAAAAGATTTCCTCACGAATAAAGAAATAAACAAAGGATGTGCTCTGATGTGCTTATCATTCACAGATCTCATTCACAGATGGCACTGTGATAGCCAAACATTTCTGGAGTATTAGAATATCAGCTTGGGCATTGTAACTGCTTTTGGAGAGCGATGTTATTCTGGATAAACACATGTTTTTAACAGATCAAAACCCGAGGGATATCAAAAAAACATGAAGCACATGCAAAAGCACAAATAAACCCATTCAACTGCACATTCTTCTATCGAAAAATAAAAGTAAGATTTATGACCTATGTTTCAACAACACACTGGCTAAGCAAAATTCAACGTGA
Organism: Pangasianodon gigas; assembly: GCA_022758105.1. NCBI lineage: Eukaryota > Metazoa > Chordata > Actinopteri > Siluriformes > Pangasiidae > Pangasianodon > Pangasianodon gigas. The sequence goes on along the minus strand of CM040463.1, from coordinate 20,485,660 downwards.
GATTTATAATCTTTTGTGAAAGAAGAATAATGATGTAATAGGGATATCATATTCTATATACCTAAATCTCTTGAACCTTTGAGCATGGCAGTTAACCTGCAATCATATTATATTAGGCAAACATAGTTACTCCACTATAATATAGTTAACTAAATAAGCATGGTGATGCACCAGGTAGCTCACAGCTCCAGGGTCCCCAGTTCAATTCTGAGCTCGAGTTAATCCCTGTGTGGAGTTTTGCACGTTCTCCCCATGTTCACATGGGTTTCCTGTTGGTTCCTCCCACAAACATGCCAGTAGGTTGGTGACTCTAAATTGACTTGTGGTGTGAATGAGTGTGTGAACGTATGTGTGCACAATGCCTTGTGATGGTGCCCTGCCTCGCACCAGGATAAATTGGTTACTGAAGATTAATGAATGAATGATATTTGCTTTTGAAATCCAAATATTTGTCACAAAGCATATTGGGTGAATTACATTTTTTCAGCTGTTAACATATTTACAGTCAATAATCTCTACACATTTGTACTCACTATATACATGCTACTTAACAATAAACTGACACAGAACTGAATGTATGGTTAACTCAATCCACCTAGTGTGGGGGTGTCAAACACTGGTTCCTTTATTGGAACCGGCCCAATAAAGGTTTTAACCTGGTTACCAAATGAATTTAGAACCTGTGTTGTACATTACAAACATCTTCTCAACCATAACTGACTTGAAAGATTTGAAAAAAGAGCTTGTCTTTGTTACATTAGGACCAAAAAATATAGGCTCTGGTGGATATCCTTTTGCTTAAAAGATTTCAGAATGTGTAATATGTGTCTTACAAAATTCTACTTTAAGAAGTATAAGCCTATAATTGATGTGGCATCCCATTATGGTTCACTAAGACCCTGGCTTTTGTGCTGCAATTGCTCTGTTTTATATTTTTGCCCTAACTTGGTTTATATGGGAACACTTCACTTCATCCATCACAATAAGGCACACAATAAACTAATACAGTTAGAGACATCTGCAGATGAAATGAAATGGAAAAAATGCAATATAAATAAAGATGGCTGTAGTTGTTGTTGTTGTTGTTGTTGTTGTTATTGTGTCTGTTGTTGTTGTTAAAGATAAAAAATGTTATTAATCCAAAACAAAAGGTACGCTGTTATTGTTTGTACCAGAACTGTCACACAGCTTTTCACAATGAAAAAAAAGATAAGCCAGTTCTTTTCACCACCAAAACAAGTCCATCTCTAAAGCTCTGCCCATGTGGTGACCATATGCTGATGGTCAAAAGAGTGTTTTCTGAGTCAGAGTCCTTGGCATGCTACAGCTGCAAAAAAAATGCCACAACAGCAGTAACAGAACTGCATGGTACAAGTTATATGTGGCTAAATGACAAAGGTGGGAAAAAGCAAAGTACAAATGTTTAATTGAGTTTTTCTTTCATTTAAGACTTTTGACTTTTACTCACTACATTTCAAAAGTGGACCGCTTCAAGCAGTTGATTAATCTAAACCATAAGGGATGTGACAACAAGAACAGAAGGGTAAAGGATCCCTTGATGTATATATCTGTAAATTTCTTGTCTTTGGTAGCTCCGCCTCCCCGGTTATTAATACCTGATTACTAAGACTGGGCAAATCAAGGACTATATATAAATACCCAGTATCAAATCTCACTCAGAAGTCTTACACCCTTCCATAAGCTTGTGTTTACGCTGTTCTGCTATAGTCTTGTCTAGTTTACATGATCTAATGTCCTCTGGTCTGGTTATTTCTATATGTGTCCTTAAATCCTGCCTTGCTTAATCTAGCCTTTGTTCAGCTTTTATTTCTAAGAACTTGTTGTTTTTCAATTGTCATTCAAGTACAAGTTAGTTATTGTCATAGCTATTGTCATTCAAGTACAAGATAGCTTCATGGTATACTAATACTTAGTTACTTCCAAGTTGTTATACTCTTGTTTCTACTTTATGTTTCTCTAATCAATCTTCTTGATGCTTCTTTCTTTAGTCCTTTATTAATACTGTGTAGTTTATATTATTTAGTTTTAGGTTTGCATTGTTTAGTAGTAGTTTTGCTATTTTTTCTGCATGCAGTTTTTGACAGTCTTTGTAGTTTATCTTTCCTTTTGTGTTTTTCAGTACATCATCATGCACTAGTCCTTGCTCTGTCCTTGTCACTGTTATATTTCATGTGTGATTGGCTGTTTGTACACATACATGCGAGAGCACTCTCTTACACCAAAAAAAGGAAAATAACCAAAAACACACCCAATGTCTCTGTCTACTTTCTAGCTGGTTTGTATTGTAGCAGCAAGCTACTGGCATTCAAGCTGGTTTTTATCATCGTCAGAGTTTTCATGATACCTAAAGTTTAAGAGACTGGGGAAAGAGCTGGGGTTAGTTAGCATTAGTTAATGTTTGTCCATGTTCCCTGGTACCTTGGCAAAAGTTGCAGGAACCAAAAACACTTATTTGTGATATTGTTTTCATTTGTGATTCTTTCTTGTACTTTCATAGTTAAAGTAAATTTAAGAGTTTGTACTTTAAAATGACTAAAGAACTTGAAGCTGTACTTCAACCTTAACCAAAGTATATTTTTAGATTAGTATTTGCACCTTTACTTGAATAAGTAAAGTGTATTTGTGTATTTCTATTACCTCTGCTAAGTAGTCATGTTGATTTCATATCATAATCTGCACATATATGACGTGCTCAACACATGCTGTCTCTCTCAAAATGCAACATCATAAATAATAGAAACAATAAACATACAAACAAACAAAAAAAATATTGCGCAAAAGTAGTTTTATTGGATTTCTCTCTTCAGAATGTGCGAACTGCATTTCAAGTTTCCTTTTTAACTGAATGACTACTTTGGAAAATTGACTTCAAGCCCAGACACACTCTTTTGTCCTAGGCCTAAGAAACTCTAGCTGTGCTCCTTTACAAGAGCATGGAAATATGGCTTCGACCTCACACATCTGACTGACAACATATGGTAGGGTTAAAATCTGACAGAAAACTTGAGAAGACTTTAGCTAGCAAGCATTTTAAATGTTTCCATTGCAGAAATGTCTGAAACAAATCTAACTAACCTTTCCAACAGCAATTCTGTCAGATTTTCTGGAAGTAAAGTGCAATGATGGAACAGCCCAGAAATGCACTTCTGGCCAGTGAAGGAGACAGCACGGGTTCAGTAGGTTAACCAAATGGTTTTAATCATCTGTGGAGAGGCTACATTTGTGAAAGTCCTTGTCCATTAGTAATGGTGCCTAGCTACCTTTACTGCCCTTTTACAAAATTCAATTATTCTAATTACTCTAATTCAGTTTTAATAAAAATTCTTAGTTCAATCAACAGGCAGTAAACTATGATTAGAAGTGGATGAGAAATAGGCGTACATTTTTACTTGCTTTAATAAATAATTTATTAGTGTTAGCAGGTATAAATGGGTTCTAATTTTCCCCTCCTAACCACCAGATTTCAACACCGGGATACGTGCTTGTGCTCACAGGCCGAAGTCATGTGTAGTGGTCCACTACACAATGCTATCATTAATGGCCTCTGGTCTCTTCCTTCTTCTTGCCTTGTACACATGTTGGTCATGTGTAAATGACATTAAATGACCAAAAGTACGTGGACACCTAACCATCACACTCATATGTGCCCATTCCAAAAACATGAACATTAACACAGAGCTGGTCCCCCACTGTTATAACAGCCTCCATTTCTGGGAAGGCTTTCAGCTAGATTTTGGAACGAATTTGTGCTCATTTAGCCACAAGACCATTAGTATAGTCAGGCACTGATGTCAAGTGAGAAGGCCTGGGGCACAGTCTGATTCATCTCAAAGGTGTTCAGTGTGGTTGAGGTCAGAGCTACTTGAGTTCTTCCACACCAACCTTGGCAATCCATGTCTTTATGGACCTTATTTTGTGCACAGGGGCATTGTCATGATAAAGCAGAATTGGGCCCTTTATTTTCAGTGCCTTTGGCCATATAGTGTGTCTGTGTAACAGCTTGTGAGTACAGTCAGAGCTACAGGTGAACCTGTCTTTCAAAGCTGGCAAGAGCTTCACATTAGCTTTGTGTTAACTTCATCTTAGCTTCTCGTTAACTTCATGCTTTTGTTATAGTGTCAGGGACTTCCCCCTCGCACCGCATGCAGAATCGATCAGCGCACATAACAGCCCGCAGCACTATGGCGCTCACTTCCGTGTTGTCATATGTTTTGTTTACTTTGCCACGTGTTTTTGTTTTCATCCATGTCCTGTCTCTTCCCCTGTGTCGTCATTACCCGCACCTGTTTTCAGTTCGCCCCTTAATTAGTTTGCATATTTAAACCCTTGTGTGTCTTTTTTTCCACGCGAAGTATTGCTCAATGTTTCCCTCTTGACTTTGCCGAGCCGTTTCGTCTTGTCATGGTACACCAGTTTTTGACCTAGATCCGCTTCCTTGTTTGTGTATTTCGAATACCCTTGATATTGCTGTTCGTAGATCTCCTGATCTCTGCCTGGTCCCTGTTTCTGATTTTAGAATCACGTTTTGGATTTGTCTGCCTGCCTTTCTAATAAAGGCCTTAGTGCACTTGCAGCCGTCTCTACTCTCCATTTGTGACATATAGATGTTTATTTTATGACTCCTGGATCATTGAGTCAGTACAAAAAAATTATATTTCCAACAAAAGAATAAATGTTACAGAAAAAAAAAAATGTTTGTATGCCAGTAAAGAAGGCAACACATTACATAACAGACCACTTTTCAGACAAAAAAAAAAAACATGAAGGCTGCTGGGTTTTGCATGCAAAACCAAAGAAGCATGTGTGACAGTCAAAGTCTCCAGAAGAACTGTGGCAGATTCTCCAAGATTCTCAATAAAACTTACCAGCCAATTTCCTTATAAAAGTGCACAAATTGTATCTGAGACTACTGATGGTTTTTTTAAAGCAAAGGGTTGTCACACCAAATATTGACTTTGTTTAGTTTATTACTGTTTAGTGCTCTTTATAGAATTTTTGTATGTAGAAAGGTTTAATTTTGTTATTTTTGAAGGCATCTTTGCTCTACAGTATTTCTTTGCATGTGCCTAAGTTTTTTGCACAGTACTATGTGTATCCAAGAGGCCTTTCCCTCCTGGGTATCATGGCACAGGAGTAGGCCTCAAAGTGGTGGAGTGGATTGCCCTTGTAAGTCCACACTTCTAATGCTGAGTCATAAGGTTAGTGGTCTCCACTAACTTGCATGGTAGGATTTACCATGCTTTGTTGCTATGGCTTCCATGTAAGAGCTCTGTGCATCTTAAAGAATGAGATTCAGCCACAGAAAGTACATCAGGGTCTGTCTCTATATGCGAAGCAGCACTGTTGCATTGCTAACAGATTTTGCATTAGGCCCATGCCAGTTCCTCTACCTCCCTACACCTTTAAGGACACTTAATCTCTCCTTTCCATGGGGCTGAGCAAATGAACCCTCTGCAGTTTTTCTTTTATGGTACCACAAAGGAGCATATCTTCCTTTTCCTACCAGGCGCTATAGTCAGCTGACAGCTTTACTCCCCACTGCAGCCTCGAGAGAAGTTTCTGAACAGGCTGCAGATCTTTCATGGCCTGCAAGGTGCACTATCAGTGTTAAAATTGACATTACGTTGCAGTTAGAGCAACACTGTATAAGTATTTGTCAAAGATGCCCTGCTTGCAAGCAATGTGGGATTTGGTCATCTCCAATTCCAACTCCATGGCTGCTTGGCAGAACAATCAACTTGCAGTTGTGCCCTGAAATACTTGTCTGCTCTCTGGGGTAGTGGCAAAAATCTATAACTCAGTACTCACTCTCCTAAACAGCGCAGATTTTACCATAACAATTTTATGCAATCTTTTACAAGGATTTTTGAGTGCTTTCTTAGTGTCTTAAATTTCGGTCCTTTTGTTCCTCAGTAAGACAAGAATGGGAAAGAGGAGGGGCATGATATTTTTTATAGGCTACCCAAGTGAGGTCAATTTTGCTACTAGGCTAGGAAACAATTACCTGAGAAAACTCCACGAGTTTGGGAGGATGCCACCCTGGTAAACCTCTTCTAAATATGAAATTAAAAGTTAAAGTCCTTTTACGTGGCATCTTGAAGGTTAATCTTAACAATACTTGTGAATATGCTGTCTGAGTTATTGCATAGCTATTGTAATTTACCTTAGTAACACAGACTGTTTAGCATCCATTATTGTTAATATACGTGATATATGTGTACAAGTATAATTTTGTTTGGTGTTCTTTATATTTTATGGTATAGGGTTGTGTTAATGTTCTATAGATTTAATAGTATGGGGTTGTGTTAACATTTTGTAGTTTTTAGGAGATTGTGTGAATGATAGCTGGCATTGGATGTTGATCTGGTTAGAAGGTTAATTAGCTACGTAACAACACTGATGAACTCTGCTAGCCTACTCTGTTACTCACTGGAATTTAAAAAATTGACAACTTTATGTTAAAGGACACAACCACTTTCCCATTAAAAAATCTGTTTGTTTTAGCAGTACTCTTTCTATGCCAGTAAGGATATTATTATGTTATTATTATATCTCCTTTGCATAAATAGTGCTCATAGAGTTTCACCTCTTAAGACTAACTTCTTTCCAAACATTCTGTGTAGACCAAAGAATGTCAGAATGCCTTTGTGACTATTAAGCCACTGTTATGTAACTTCCAGGTTATAGCAATGTTATGTAACTCCCTCCATTTTAAATCTGGATTTGATCATCCCAAATGAATCTTTTGACTGAATCCAAATGTTCTTATGAGAAAAGAGAATTTTTTTAAACAAATGGTGCACTTTATTTTCTGTAAAAGATATTCCATGGGATGTAAGAGTGCACTAGTAAGTGATTCTGATTTTCTGATTTGTATGGAATACGGGATTATGGCACACTTTAAAAAGGACAGATTTTTACAGTATTTATGCACATAGATTATGGAAGAACAAGAAGTGAATAGTACAGAAAAATGATGCACAAACAGTAGTGTTGTACATATATTTTTAAACATGATGTCAGTGTGAAAACGCAACATACGATATACTGGATGGAAAAAGTAAATGATGGAAATTGAGAACAGCTTTGTTCCCATTGTGTATGAGATATCATCCTCATATAAAGTTTTATAAGGTAAACAGATGCATGGCTCATTCTGAAATTAATTTAAGGCTGTGCTTACAATCCAAACAACTGTTAATAAATCACAACTAATTCTGAATAGATTGATTGGTAAATAAATTGATTTTATGTAGGCAGAGAATCACATTCACTAGATTAGAACACATTGAAGATGCCCAAGAATTTATGGAGGTTTTGGTATTTCTATAAATATTAATATGGGTAATTAATGTCAGTAAAATATATTTTGGATATTTTAAGTAGATATTTTAAAATATGTTAGATATTTTAAGAGATTAAGTAGTGAACATAGCATGATGGTTAGAGGGGCCTCTGAAAACACAAAATTCCTAAAAGTGGCAGATCAGTGTATTTAGGAACATGGCACAAACCTGAGAAAAGCTGCGGTAACCATAGGGGCCTCGCACGGATAGAAATTCCTGAACAGGAAGAAGAAGCTGCAGTTTGGCATCAATGTGAAAGAGTTGGTCGAGTTCAGCTGCTTGGGGTGTATAACCCTCATCCAGTGGCGTGGACACAGCACACAGGGAAAAGTCTGTCTACAAGAAGGACAGCTCAATAAAGTCAGAAAGTGTGTTAAATATAAAACAATCATTTTTGGGTTGAAGGTTGTCAGTGTTTCAGTAAACAGTGAACCTATCATACAGTTAAGGAAATACTATAGGTTTAACCCTAGATGCCGGTTTTGATTCCGTGTATTGCTATGTATGTGACATCTCTAAAACTGCATATTATCATCTGAGAAATAAAGCCAAAAATAAGAAATATGCTAACCCTCCATGAGGCTGAGAAACTATGCTTTCATAACCTCGAAATTGGACTAATGTAATGTGCTGCTAGCTGGCTAACTTGCTCCCTCTCTAAAGAAGTTTCAGATAATTCAGAATACAGCAGCCAGCGTCTTTATCAAGAAAAGAAATCAGAGCACATTAGTCCAGTTTAATACAAGCTATGCTGGTTGCCTATTAAGTTACACACTTATTACAAAATCCTTCTTATGATGCTTTAAGCTCTGAACATTTATCTCTGGTGTAATTTGCTGAACTCCTGAAACAGGATAGTCACTCAACTTCACTCAGCTGAAGCATTTCTATTCTTAGCACCAATAATCAGTTGGTGGGAGATTTTTTTTTTTATACTCTATATGGACAAAAGATTGTGGACACCTGACCATCACACCCATATGTGCTTCTTGAACATCCCATTCCAGATTTAGACCCCATCTGCTGTTATAATTATAATAATTATAATGTTATAATAATACTCATTCAGCCATAAGAGCATTAGTGAGATCAGACACTGATGTTGGGCGAAGAGGCCTGGGGTGCAGTTGGCGTAACAGTTCATCCCAAAGGTGATCAGTGGGGTTGAGGTTAGGGCTCTGTGCAGGACACTCGAGTTCCTCCACTCCAACCTTAACACACCATGTCTTCATGGAGTTCACTTTGTGCACAGGGGCATTGTTATGCTGGAACATGTTTGGGCCTCTTAGTTCTAGTAAAGGGAAATTGTAATGTTACAGCATGCAAAGACATCCTTTACAATTGTGTGCTTCCAACTATGTGGCAACAGTTTAGGGAAGAACCACATATAGATGTGACGGTCAGGTGTCCACAAACTTTTGGCCAAGAAATACCCAAGAATATTCTTTCAGAGAACATCAGGCATGCCAGCTCAAGAGGGGTATTTAAATACAGACATAGATAAATATATGTTAAATATACTATAATAATTAGCCAATTATTATTATTATTATTATTAATAATAATAATAATAATAATAATAATAATAATAATAATAATAAATCATTTTTTTAAAGATTAGGGGAAGATTTCAAAGATTGCCAAGACTAAAGTCTATGACAGTAGCATACACAGCTACTGCATACAATCTGGGAAGAATAATAAATTGTTAGTGAATGAAGAGCTCAGAGATTAAGTGGATTATTTAAAAATCCATGAAGAATTTCCTGCAGTAGAGATGAATTACAAATGACAACACTGGGAGAAAGGTAATCTTCCCTGAACACCTGAAAAAGTGAAAATTGTAATACAGAACATCTGGATGTGCTTGTATTAGGCACATACACACTATATTGTAAGGAATGGAAAGAAAGAGATGACATTCCAGTTCTAACTGGATTAGGCAATTGGAACTGCAATTAATGGCGGTTTATAACTATTAATGCTTCTTCCAGCAATATACAAATACTGTGATTAAATTTTGCAACGTGCGCTGATGCAATATATATATATATGAGAGAATTGTTTAGTTTTTAGCAAACAATTCCCCTCAATCAGTTAACAATTTAACTTTAGCAAATAGCCTAGCTAACTCCCCTGTCATGTTCCAGAGTGGTAGCACTTAAGTGTAGCTAGTAATGATTATTGTTTTCAAGACTTGTGCTTGAACTAGGTAACAGTTGGATTTGACAATGGTTACACTGGAAGGATCTGTGCTAAAAATGTAATTAAAAATCCAAACATTAACGCTTGAACTGAGCAGCTCAGCTTGGGGCAATGTTGTAATGAAACCAGGCATGACTCACTTGCCTATAATGAATGTTTTAAAGGTGTCCTGTTGATGTTTTAAAATAGTTTGATAGTCAGGAATGAGAGAAATGAGGGGACCTACAATATATGGCCAAAAGTTTGTTGCCTGACCATCATATCCATATATGGGCCTTCCCCAAACTGTTGCCACAAAATCGGAAGCACATAATTGTACAGGATGTCTTTGTAAGCTGTAGCATTACAGTTTCCCGTCACTGGAACTAATAGGCCTATCTCAAATATGTTCCAGCATGACAATGCCCCTGTGCTGAAAAGGAAGTCTATGAAGACAAAGTTGGACTTGGAGTGGAAGAACTTGAGTAGCCTGCACAGAGCCCTGACCTCAACCCCACTGAACACCTTTGTCATATATTGGAATGCTGACTGCACCCCAGGACTCCTCGCCCAACACCAGTGCCTGACCTCATTAATGCTCTTGTGGCTAAATGAGCAGAAATCCCCATAGCTATGTTCCAAATCCATTGGAAAACTTTGCCAGAAGAGTGGATGTTATTGTAACAGCAAGGGGGCTAAATCTGAAATGGGATGATCAAAAATCACATATGGATGTGATGGTCAGGTGTCCACAAACTTTTGGCAATATAGTGTATAATGTCCTGTGATGTCAGAGTTGGGTATTAGTAATCTCATACTCATTAGCAGTGTAAGAAGAAGAACAACTCAGACCTAAGAGTTGCTGTGCTCCAGGCAGAAGTTGGGGAACCAATTCCGCAGAGACAGGATAATAAATGTAAATTAAAAGAACAGAAGGCATCTGCATTTGATCATGATGTCATATCAGAACCTGCCAAAGCTTTTCTGCGTCTGGTCATTCATGTGTCCTATCACTGGAATGAGCCAAAGGACATAAAATTTGTCTACACTTTGCACAATAGCAGGGTCTCACAATAGCAGGAAGTCTTTCAGCCTGACCCTTTAGGAGGCCTCTGAGCATCTGCTCTCCTCTGTTTGGTTGTCATGCATAATTGGTGACGAACCATTGCAAAGAGGAAAAGGACATCATAAATGCAGCTGCCAGGTCCTCTTGAGGAATGATGGAGTATGCAGTATGAAAAGGAAACTGTGAAGTGCAGCTTAGCCCTATGTGTATAGTGCAAAAATATGTGAGAACATCCAGATACATATCATTAAATTTGATAACTGATGTTCACCGCCCAGATGATGTCTTGCCTGAGACAGACTGGATAAAATAACCCCTGCCTTGTGTGTGTGTGTGTGTGTGTACAGTACCTCTGGTTTTGCAGTTGGATCAACATAAGGCTCCTCTTCATCTATGTCCTTGAGGAGTTCCTCTAATCGTTCTTTCTCTTCCTGTGTCATTGGCCCCAAGCTTCCTGCACTACTGGCTAGCTGCATTTACATATAAAATGGACAAAGCTAAGAAGACATGCTGAGAGAAGGCTTAGAGCACATGCTGAGACAAACGCAAGTGCCATAATTATACTCTAAAACATTTAACATGTGACTCAAAATTTTAAACAGTACTCCATTCTCATGCTTTTGATAATTATGATCTGGCACCATCTTTGGAATAGAAACTCACCAGAAAGACTTATTATGTCCTTTCCATATCAAAATAGTCTATTTAAAATAATACTTAAAATACTTTTTCAACATGAATCTTTGGCTCAATTTCAGTAAAACTGAAATATATATAATAAAATAACATTAAACATCATATTTATGTACAAGAGATAACATGCACGTCATTCTGAGGAACAAGATTAGTTAAAGTAACTGATGTTTGTAAATATCAAGCAAATTTTGCTCCATGTCATGTCTTCAGCTCTTCTCTGCATCTACTCAAGATCCCCAAGCATGTGAAGCAGTTCTCTGTTAATTCCTATATACACTATATTGTGATAAACTGGGTATATTTGATTTGTACTGCCATATCTGCAATAGCTTGCTGGGATCTGTGGAACAGCCACTGTTAAATAATGAACAGAACATGATGGTTTATACAATTGATGCAAATGGATTCATACAGCTGAGATTTTACAGTTACACTGTGTTAGCTTTGTAAAACTTTTGAATCATGTTAGACATGAATCTCTTGTTCAGTCATACATTTTGCCCTTGAACGTGATGTCAACATACCTCAATGTTTTTCCTGATGAAATCTTGTCTATGCTTGCTCTTGCCCATCACACTCTGCCTGCTTTCTGTCTGCTTGACTTCTTTCACTTCAGGACCCACTTTAACAGAGTTTGAAGATTTGTAATTTACTCCGACCTCTGACCTAGAAACTAGTAAAATGGTAGAGCCCACAAACTGTTCAAAATTGAATTCAATCTTTATCATTTTACAATAAAGCCAAACTTTAAAAGTATAACTAACTCCATGTTTGCTAACATTAGACTTCTAAATCCCAACAAACAATGGCATGGCATTTTAAAAAACATATGCATAATAAAGAATTTTAGTTATAGATTACTCTACAATAATAAAGCTACCTGAGACCCAATAGAACTACAAACATCTGGCTTAGATATTAAGAATGATTTGTAATGTCAGGAGGCCCTCTAGTGCAGCAAATGAGCAAAACTACTGTAGGCTTAGATCAGAAAAGTTTAGATCAGAAACACAGTGAATGTAATAAGCAGGGTAACTTGCTTTTTGTTATGTGTTTATTAAGGTGTACAGGCCAAATATTTCTTGCCTTTATTTCCAGGTCTGCAGCTTAGGTCATTCTCTTGCTCTGGGACTTGGGTTCCAAACACAGGTACATAGTCCTCTTCACTGCAATCCTTGGCTAGAGTGAATGAAGTCCATTTGTATCACAATAACAAGTTGTTCATCTCATATAACTTTTAAGACTTATTTGACTTCATTTATGGAAAACAAGATTAAACTGAGGACAATATTTTACATGATTATGAAATTAGGGTTCCACTTCCTTACACACCAGACTGCCAGGGTGAGTTCCTTTAGAACCAGTGGTGTCTTCCTGTGTGATTGTTTCCTTGTGGAATACCAGTTGCAAAGCCATCACCTCACGACTGTGCTTCCGAATGGAAGTGCAACAGAGAAGCTTTCACCCTATTGTCCAGAGATCATGAGTTTCAATCCCAACAACGACACAAAATAGGCCGTGCCCTCTTAGGGATGGCATATTCTCTCTCCCTTGTCAATCACAGTGACACTTGCCAATCATGGGCATCTGTGAGCTCATGCAGAAAGGGGCAGATTGTGCTTTCCTCTGAGTGTATTACGATGCCCCTTGATGCAGCATGAGCAGCATATCAAAAAGATGTGGTTGGCTGGCTCAGAGGAAGGACACGTTAGCCTTTGCCCTAGCCTTAGCTGTCGTATGACAAGGGAGACCTGACTAGTGGGTGGAAATTGGCCAAGACTAAATTAGGGAGAAATCCAGGGGAAAACCTCATGGCCTTGACCCCATGTAGGTATGCTCTTATCTTGGCAGTGGGCATAAGGTAAATGCAAGCACTGTTTGCAATAGCGTAATGAAATGCACAGACCGACCCTGATGTACTTTCAGTAGCTGCTTCTGGTTCTGAATTTGAGACCCATCTTGCTGGAGTATGCAACATCAAAAGTGTGCTGCAGGCAAGTATTAAGGCTGGCTGAGACTGGGCCATTATAACAATTATCCCTGGATCTGTTAACACAAGTGAGAAGGCAAGTTTTGCTGACTCAAGACGCAGACACAGGCCCAGGGGGCAGTAGATTATCAACTCCATCTGCCTGAAACATAACTAAACACTTGAGGTATTACCTTTAGGCACCCTTGTCCTCATATTATTTTTGCATAGATGAGCTTCAAATATTTAAAATAACAGCAGGTGGACTTAAGTATGAAGGATACAGCACAGTCTACATTGGTGCTGCCACGGCAGCCCAGAACACACACACACACAAAAAAAAAATCACTGCATATGGTGGGGCATGGCAGCAAAGTACCTGAAAAGCAAAGTACCTTTTTCAGGTAAAGATAAGACACAAAAAAAAAATGGGTTGGTGTTTCCCTCTGTAACTGAAACATTGGAGCTTCATAAAATTAGATCAGAAACACCAAAAGGTTAGGAGAGCCAAGCTAATTGGCTAAACTGACTGCAGAAGTGCAGTCGCTACAGGATAAACAATACATCAGGGCCAGAGTGCCTAGCGAGGTTCTCTTCAAAATTCCAAAAAAAAAAGAGGAAGAATCTGCCCCATTGTAGATATAAAAAAACCTAAATGTCTTCTTATAACAACTGTTATTCCATATGCTATGCATACCAGATCTGATGTGAGTAGTGAGTAAACATGATTGGTCTGAAAAACACTGGGCATAAAACCCATATATAACACACTGTAACAATATTTTGGAGTTTTTGATATAAACATTTTGGGTTTAGCAAAAAAAAAAAAAAAAAAAGATTAGCAAAACAAGTAGCTAATCAGTGGAATTTGCCATATGCCAAATGCAGATATAAAGTGTGTTGTTTTTTTTTTTGTTTGTTTTGTTGCGTACTGATATTGCTCTTGCAAATAAGAATGTGTCCAGGTCAGCCCTGTGATCAGTGAGGGCTCTGAGCACTTTGTGGAAGTGACAGCTAGCTAGTGGGTCACTCACCAACTGTGCTTTGGGGAACACCATAAAGCAGCTGTCTAAAGTCAGATTAGCCCATTGGGTAAAGAAAGTCACTGCACAAGCATATTTGAATACAGTAAGAGGCACCTTCTTCCAATAAATTTGATGCACACTATAGCAACCTCCTGTTTAACACACACTATGGTTACCTCCTGGCTGGCTCTAAGAGGATTGTCAGTTTTGTTCGTTTGCAAAGTAACAGCATGGAGCTCAAAGCTCACCATCTACTTCAACAGATTTTACAGAATGAATGTTAATTAGTTGGAGTGATATTTATCCTCAATAGAGAGCAATATTAAAATTGTGAGTTATCATCATCATTAAAGTATGCTGTCAGCACCACTTGTGTGCTGTCAATTATTGTTGGGGTGCACTATCTAGACATATTATAAACCAGAGTGACAATGAAAATTGATATGCTGTCTCCACTAGTTCCAAAGGAAATCATCCTGGCAGTCCAGAATATAAAGAAGTAGAATGAAAGCTTATGTATGTAACCATGGCTCTAAGCCTAAGACTTAGTCCAGGGTGACCAGTCCACCCTGATCTCTCTGGCTGACAAGAATGGCCAGAGGACAAATGTGCTGATGACCTTTTATAGGCTAACCAACATGGGGTCAGAGAATCACAGTTACATATGTAACCTTTTGATTTGACTGCTGTTATAATTATGGCTACTTTCAGTATAGAAAAACTCTCCACAAAGCCTACTGATTATTCACACAAATCAGTGTGAAAAATTAGACATGTACAAAATGTCTAAATTATAATTTAGTGTATATAATTTAATGCCATGTATATCTGATCAAAACACATGTCTAATATTCACTGGAGAATGCGCTTGCCTATAGCATGACTTACAGGTGTTGGAGGTCAGCGCTAGGAACAACCTGGTATTTTCTGCTTCATCAGTGCACTCTGATCTCCTTTCAGGTTTGTGATCCTGCAAAGTATTATAGCATAAGTAAGCACACTACAGAAAATTTCATGTGAGAGGAAGATATACTAAACGAATGTGTGCAGACGTGCATCTGCATTCAGTATGCTGTCAGCACTATTACCTTTAGTTCCTTCCAGAGTCTCTGATGGAGCTCTCTGCCTTGCTTTTTGACTTCTTTTTCAGTGGAGATCTTGGCAGCCAATATTCTGTCCAGTCTTTTCATTTTCATGATGGCTTTTTGCAACTCTGGATCTTTATTCTCTTCCTCAGATATATCTGTAAAGCATAGAATCCCTAAAGAATATCAACAGGGTATCATGAAATGGACAGATGTTTGCCAGTTGGGAGAGTGTAGGAAACTTTGGCCTGGGCACAGACAGCACATGATTTAACAAACTTCTATATGTCTTAACATAAACACCCACCTAATAGTTTGTGGTGAGAAGGTAATGGGTCACCAAGGTTTTTAGAGCATTAGAGCATTATAAAGACTGGAAAGGATATAGCTCTTGCTTGGAGGGCTATTGGCAAGAGATGGATGGTATTGGATGGCCTGGGTGATTTGGTATTTGATATCCCAGCTTAGGACCATGATGAAGATGGTGTTGTCAGTGGTGGGTTTTGGATCTGCTGGGTAGATATGTGATAGGGAGTCTGCTTTTATGTTTTTGCAACCTGGATGATATGAGATTGTGAAATTGAAATTTGGTGAAGAAAAGGACCCATCATGTCAGGTATTTGAGGGTCTTGCTGTCAAACTACACAGTACAAAGTGGTGTTCAGCCGCCTTCACCCAATGTCACCACTCCTGCAGTGCTAGTTTCATTGATAGCCATTTCCAGACATCATAGTTTCTTTGGGATACCTCTTGGCAGGGGTGTTCTGACACTGAGACAAGATGGCTCCCAGTGCTTCTTTTGAGGCATCCATCCTTTTGATGCTGAGGTATTTAAAGAATTGTAGGTAGAAGTTTGCAAACCCTAGGAATCTTTGTAGGTCCTTAATAGTTTGTGGAGTGGGCCATTCTGCTACTGGACCTTGGCTGTGTCCATGACAACACCCTCTTGACTTACCATGTGGCACAGAAAGGTGACCTAGGGTTAGACAAAGAACTGTGGAACTTGACAAAGAGATTCTTGAAAATACCTTTTTGATGTGTTGGATGTATTGGGATAGTGAGTTTGAGTAGTTTAAAATGTCGTCTGTGTAGGCAGAATCAGAAATTTCATTATGTCTCTGAGTACATCATTCATGAAGGCCTGGAAGACAGAGGGGGTAATGATCTAAGGTTTTGCAATATGGCGGCACAGTAGCATGCAGCGGCCACTTCAGGTCGACAATATGGTGCATGTTATGTGTAGTCTACACCAATTGGGAAACTTTTACCAGAGATGTGCACCTAAAGCACTGGTGAACATGTCTATCATGCACGGAAAGCGAGCTGGCATCTGTGCTAGAATGACCCATCTGGACAAAAAGGACAACTGTGGAAGAATACTGCTCATAGACTTCAGTTTAGCATTCAACTCAATCATCCCTCAGAAACTGATAACAAAGCTGAGTCTGCTGGGTCTGACCACCTTGCTCTGCAACTGGATTCTGGACTTTTTGACTGGGAGACCCCAGTCCATCAGGATTGGCAACTCCACCTCCAGCACCACCACACTGAACACCGGTGCTCCCCAGTGTGTGATCAGCCCACTGCTGTTTACCCTGCTGACTCATGACTATGCTGCAAAGTACAGTGCAACTCACATCATTAAGTTTGCTGATGACACTACAGTTGTGGGTCTCATCAGCAACAATGATGAGTCAGCGTACAGAGAGGAGGTGAACCAGCTTGCAGAATGGTGTAGAGACAACAGTCTATCTCTTAATGTTGATAAGACTGAAGAGATGATTGTTGACTTCAGGAGGACCAAAGTAGACCAGTCACCACTGCACATCAAAGGAACAACTGTGGAGAGAGACAAAAGCTCCAAGTTTCTTGGTGTGCACATGACGGAGGACCCCTCCTGGACTCCATCTGCCTAGCCAAGAAAGCCCATCAGTGCCTCCAACTCCCTATGGAGGCTGAAGAGAGCCAAACTCCCCCCTCCCATCCTCACCACCTTTTACAGAGATGATAGATAGCATCCTGACCAGCTGTCTCACCACGTGGTATGGAAACTGTATAGTCTCTGACCACAAGACCCTAAAGAGAATTGTGAAAACAGCTGAAAAGATCATCTGAGTCTCTTTATCCACCATCGACACCTCATACAACAACCGCTGCATCCGCAAAGTCACCAGTATTGTGGACGACCCCTCTCACCCCTCTTCACCCTCCTTCCATCTGGCAGAAGGTACAGAAGCAGACTCCTCAACAGTTTCTTCCCTGAGGCAGTCAGATTACTCAACACCCTGCTGCCTCAAAATGCTCACCTGGGCTAGTCAAACACCTAACCCAGTATGACTCAGAAACATTGTACACCTGCACCTTACAAAGCTGCATCAGTCACTTTTTATTATGAAACTCTTTTTTTGCTGCCAATGTTGCTGCTATAATTATTGCTGCTACACTGCAAAATATTTTACAGTTTACAGCCCATGTTCTGTGTATTTATTTTCCTGTACTTGTCTCACACTGTTGTGTATTGCACTATATGTTGTCTTGCATATTGTTCTGTGTTGCACCATGGGCCTGGAGAAACAACATTTCGTTCCAATGTTTATAGCTATGTAGATGAATGACAATAAAGCCCACTTGACTTGAACTGACTTGACTTGAGGTTGTACTCAAGGCTGTCTTCCATTTGTCACCCTCTCTGATCTGAACTAGCTTATAGGCACATGTATATGTAGTGTCTGTATAAGTGAAACATTCTTTTGGGGGACAGGGTATAGGGGTTCAAGACATCCCTTGCAGGAACCCATGAGCATTCCTCCTAGCTGTATCTCTCTGCTTTAATGTCTGTTTAATTTCAGGTCATTCAAATTTATCCCTATTAGCTGGACTATATAGGAATCACTTTCCTGCCTTTCAGGTAGTAGTAGTAACTCTTCACATTTAATGATTATCTGAAGAGGCTGAGTTTTTTCACTGGCAGTCCTTGGCCAGTTGAAGCCAGTTTATTTGTGAAGGCAGTTTTGTTTGTTTCAGGAGCTTTTTGCCTTCAGATTTCTAATTGGGAGCTCACCCAATCATTTGACCAAACATTTGATTTTAAATTTTTTCACTGCTGCATGGTGAGGCAATTTTCACTAAATTTAAAGTATATGGTTGAATGTCAGCATGTCCAGAAAGATTTATTACACTTCAATTCATTTTCACTTCATCCCACTGACAAGTGAGTCACTTCCACTAGCAGCTATGCATGCTAAAGCCATCTGTCTAAAAGACTTTGTGCTACAACTTTATAGTTTTTTTACTTTAACTTTTCTAACCAAACTGTCACCTAGCTTTTACATAAATGAGGCTTATCGGTGGTTTGCAACTAGCCAAGAAACAACTGAGTAGCCAAATGTTCACTTGCTTACAGTCCCATGGGACTACAAAAAAGGCTATGATTTCTATATGGACCAACATACATGTACTGTTCAATAACTTATATACTCCATCCAGTTGTACATCCAATATCGAACATAAATCTTCAGGTATATGAAGAGTCCATCAAGTATATTTCTTTCACATTTTACTGTAAACAATTTTAAGATATGATTTACATCACAGCAAAATGTGATATGATTTAAAATCCAAAAGATCTCTAAAAGGAGGAAAATCCCTTGAATCTGGACCATCTCATTTATGCTTAATTGTTCACACTGTAAATTCTAGTGTCTCTATCCTACCTTGGTCAGGGGCCAAGTCTTCTGATGGACAGTCCAAGTTATTCTCCTCTATGTTCTGTCGATCCTAATATAAAGAAAGGATCAGCAACAGCTTATTAAGCTTTAGCTTTGATAATTAAATAACTGTGACAATAATGGGACAGAAAAAAGGCATTGAAAAAAAATGGGGAGAAAGTGGAACTCATATTAGGAAATAATAATTATACATGGTGTCATAACATTAAGAAAGAAAAATATTCTGTACTTCATCCAAAACTACATACTACTCTATTAAATAATACATCTAAGTAGCATGTCTTCCCTGGCATAGTAATAGTCTGACATGCTATTATATCATTAGTATTCCTACTACTTCTATTTATTAGAAGGTTTCTGAAAGACTATCAAAGTGACATGTAATTGAAAACAAAAGCCTAAAGCATGTTCCTTGCAGCTAATGTTCATCACTTGATGAAATAATATTAAGTGGGGCTACTGAATATTCTCCCATCATAGATCAACCAGACAACTAGCCTCTGCTAACCCCAAGATAGAGTCACACCACTATCACCATCTATATCTATAATATTAGAACTGCTTTCAGAAGGACGTCTATACCACCTGAGTTTCGGTAAGCTCAGAGCTGAGGACCTCTAGGGCTCCGAGCCTGTCCTGATTCATTCTCACCCCCTCTGAGAGGACCACACTGGACACTCGACTCCCAGGCCTAGAGCGCTCACTGGAAGCTGGTCGAGAAATGTCATCCAGGCTGCCCTTTGTAATGTCCATCTATTATCTTCCTAAAATGAATGAATAAAAATGAGTGAACATGAGCAATAAAAGAAGATGAAGATGACTGATAAATATCATAAAAGCAATCAGTCTCTCTCTCTCTCTCTCTCTCTCTATCTCTCTTCACATTACTCCTGCTGTCCTCTGGTGCCTAAATCTGACTCCCTCTACCCTCTGGACCTGCTTGGCCCATCATGAGACTACGTTTTTGCTTGGAGGTTCCTCCACCTAAGAATCACTCGCTGGTGCTGAGAATGGCCACATGGACAGCCTAAAGATTGCCGTGAAATTGCTGTGGATTATACCACATGGATTCCCTGAAGATAGCTGTGGATAGTCCAATGTGGACACCCTAAAGATTGCACTTACCAAGGACAGTTTATACCAAAGTCTCACCCATTCTTGAGTGGTTAATTTCACTTGGATACTGTAAATGTAAAACAAAAAACTCTACAGCAATCATAAAACACCCAGATGCTCATAATGAACAGCTTTTCAATACACTCAGTACTGTTTAACTATATAGCATAAAGTTTTGGCAGTTTATTGATTTATAATCACGCTATCCTCACCCAGAAGAGGATGAGTTCCCTTTTGAGTCTTGTTCCTCTCATGGTTTTGTCCTGATGTTGTCTCAGGGAGTTTTCCCATGCAACTGTTGCCTCTGGCTTGCTCATTAGGGATCCATAACTTTATCTGGATTTCAGTAAAGCTGCTTTGTGCTTAGTTCTTTATTGTTAAAAGCACTATATAAGTAAAATTGGATTGAATCCAACCAATATGAGGTAACAGCACTTTTCTTTCAGGTAGAAAGGATTGTGGATTTAAATTATGGGCAGAGAGGGGAGTGATGGATATGGATAATTAAGCAATAGAACAAGAGAAGGACTGTGTTATCACAAAGAGTGACAAATGGCAGATAGTGGTGAATAACTATCTACATCTAAACTGTTGCAGACCGCAGTTTGCCCATCCCAGATCTACACATCTGCTACAAAATATTATCTGTTGATTATAGCATTATACTCTATGCTCACAGTTACAGTTAATCTACTATAATAATAATAATAATAATAATAATAATAATAATAATAATAATAATGCTGTTATCAGATATAACAACATGGCTAGAATGCTTTTCAGCCAATCAGTCTGCATGGTTGAAATAACTTAATTTTATCCTTAAACTGTTACAGGCTGGAATTCACTCAGTGGTCACAGTTGCAGCTTGGCTTCTGTAGATTTTCAAAGCTAATCAAAGTGTGCTTCAAGATGTAAGTCTTATCTTTGCCTATAAAAACTTTTTAGATTTTTGTATTTGTTAAAGTATGGCTAACGTAGCTCGTAGTAATGTGACCATCGCTGTTACTTGGCAACAGGTAGTCAACTTTGGTGGAAAATCATACCGTGATAAATGATGCAATATATCTGATACTAGAAACACTTTTCATACAATCAGATTATATGGTTGGAACTGTTTTATAATTTAAATATTATGTACTTTTTAATGTAATTTTTGAAAAAATATTTACAGATTAGGAGTAGCAGCACAAAATATTTTCAAAAACAGTTATCTACCCTTAAACAGCAATTTTCTAGCTGTGGCCAAGTATCCAATTTGCACAGAGCCCAGAGTAATAAATCAAAAGAAGCAGCAGTAGAGATTTAAATACAAAAAATCTCAGAGGAAGACTGAGGTCTGGGAAGATGCACAATACCAGACGATTAACTCCAGAAACAAACTGATGCAAGATAAATGGACTGTGCATGTGTATATAACCCCAACCCTGCTACACCAATTTAATGACGATAATCCAAATGCATTTGGTGTGTTGCAGAGGAAGAGACACTATTTTTGCTGAGATCCAAAAATTTGAAGAAATGTAATACAAACTGTATCATTAATTTCTGAAAATATCATAGGTCTTTGTCCACACTTATGTATCCTCTATATGTTTTTAGATCAATAAAACCACACTGTTAAGTGCCAACAAAAATGGTCAATGATCAATGGAAAAAGATGGAAGATGGTTGGCCAGTGGTTGATGTCTTGGCCATGCAAAAATGAACATTTGTAAGGTCAACCACAAAAGTTTCTGGAAATTTGGGAAGTTTTTAGAAGTCAGTCATCCAGAATCTTTTTGTTTTGTGTAAACCAGGGGTCATATGCTGGTATGAAAGCCTGCAGCCATACTGGCCCTTTGATTGAAGACCCCTGCCATAGCATAACACACAGGTTCCCAACTCTGGTCCTGGACTGCCTGTCCTGCACAATACACCCACTTCAACTCAGGAAGTGCTGTTAATTAGCTGATTAATTGGATCAGGTGTGTTGGGGAACAGGGAAAACACATGTGTAGGACAGTGTTACCCCAGGACTAGGATTGGGAACTTTAGGATTGTGTTATAACCTAAAATGAATTTGTATTGACTTCAGTTGCATTTTTAGCCCAGTCTCTCTGTTTGTTGTCTGTCTAGAAAAGCAATAAAGCTTATTTCTGCTAGCTATGCAAATGATCACTGAGGGTGAATTCACTTTAAAGCTCACTTTCATTCTGAATGAACAGAGTCTTAACTAAATCACAACTAAATCTAAAGCAAAAACACCTTAGCAGTCATTAGCATCATTCTGATACGGGACAAAGAGAAGGTGAGTTTATGGCATTAGATATCGTCTCTCAAAACAGCCTGGAACTGAACAGTGATCTTTTAGTGAGCTAAAATAAAAATAGATTTGTACCTTACTGTGATAGCTCTGTCCACACAGCGTCCCTTGTTTACGTCATGTGACACGGTAACCAAGCGCAACCACCGAGGTTGCCAGATTGTTTGGAAATCCCCCATAGGGTGTCCCAAAGGTCTCCATACATAGAGGAAATCAACAGTTTTTAGCAAAATTTTTCATACTTAGTTTATATATATATATATATGTATATATGTGTGTGTGTATATATATATATATATATATATATATATATATATATATATATATATACACACACACACAGTACTGTGCAGAACTCTTAGGTACATGCAAAGAAATGCTGTAGAGTAAAGATGCCTTCAAAAATAATGAAATTGAATGTTTCTACATTAAAAAAAATACTATAAAGAGCAGTAAACAGTAATAAATGAAACAAAGTCAATATTTGGTGTGACGATCCTTCACTTAAAAAAAAAATAATAGTAGTCTCAGGTACAATTTGTGCAGTTTTATAAGGAAATGAGCTGTAAGTGTTACTGAGCATCTTGCAGAAGCAGACACAGTTCTTCTGGAGACTTTGACTGTCACACTTCCTTCTTATTTTTGCAGCAAAACCCAGCAGCCTTCATTATGTTTTTTGTCTGAAAAGTGTCTCTTATGTAATATGCTGCTTTCTTTACTGACATACAAACATTTTTGTGTAACATTTAATTTTGTGCTGGAAAACTAATGTTTGGAAATCTAAAATGTTTTTGTACTGAATCAAGAATGTAGAAGTCATAAAATAAAAATCTATAACAGGTATGTGTGTGTGTACATATATATATATATATATATATATATATATATATATATATATATATATATATATATATATATATATATATATATATATATATATATATATATATATATATATATATATATGTATGTATTAGTTAGTCTTTAAGAATTCCTTTGACAAAAGAAGAATGTATTGAAATCCTTCTCATGGCTGCATCAGGAAGCTGTCACAAGGCTGTGATGGATTTTAACAGGAAACAGGAGAAACACATCACAACACTGTTAACAAACTGGGAGCTAAAGTTTGGAGAAGTGACTCCGTGTGTGTTTACAAAGAAATAGCTATCACATGTAGAGGATTTTTTTTTTATAAAGTTACATTTTGCTATTTAAACTAGCCCTTGCAGCCCCTGTGGCCATTTTTAATATAATGTATGACTGATTAACAGAGAATTCTGGGTAATCTACAATCCCCTGTTAACCCATCATACATTATGTACATCCTAGTAGTAAGTCATGGAAGAATTTGCATCATTCTGAGGAGAAGCATGGCAGCAGTAACAAATTCAGAAGAGTAAAGGACCTTTCGAGAAAAAAAAAATAAAAAATCTTGACATCCAAGTAAAATTTTGCTTAATAAAAGTTTGAGTGTCCAAACATTCAGTCTTAACTGATGTCTGTTAGCATAATCATGTATAACACTGTAATGAAGGCATGGTTTTACAACAAATAAAAATGTTTTATTCAAAAGAAAAGTGACCTTCATGTCAAGGCTTTGTACAAGAAAGGCTTTGTACAAGTCTTTAACTTTATTTATTTATTTATTTATTTATTTATTTATTTATTTATTTATTTATTTGATGACATACACCTTCTGGCAGATGGATATCTATCCATCTGGATCTTTGGGTTCTGAGAATAAGAATGAAGATCCGCTCAAGGCTAAAGGAAATTGGTAAATTCAGAAAAAGCAAAATAAGTATAAAATATTTAATATTTTGTTTTAAAAAGAGACTAGATATATCCTAGAAAATATTTAGCGGATATTTCTCACTGATAGAAAATATCATAAATAATTACATAAACAATAAAATAAACATTAATAAACACAACCTAAATAAATAGCTGGAGACAATAAAAATAAAAAACAACATAAGTAATGAATAAATATCTAGTGGCTATAAAAATAAAAACAACATAATATTTATGTAAATGTTTAGTGGCTATTTTCAAGAATAAATATCATAATTAAAAAAAATAACAAATTCAGACAGACAAGCAGCAAAAGAAAAATGTGGAAAACAAAATAGGCACTACACATGATGAAATTTAAAAAAAAAAACAACAAAAAAACAACTGGTTATGATGATGAAAACACAGGAACAAGACACCATTCTACACAGGAAAAACCCATGTCTGTGTCAAATATAATATTTCATGCATTTCATACCATAGAGAAATTTCTTTAAAACTGCTTATAAGAATTTAAATATAAATGAGCTTACAGTTCAACAAATATTATAATAGTTGTGTAAAAGCTGAGACTTTTCATACAAATCAAAACAAGTTTGCCTTTTTACTGTTCCAGGTGTTTTATGTACATAAACAAAAAGATATTCTACAAATGACTATAAAATACAATAGGATACAAATAAAAATCTAAAAGTTTTAGCCATTTGTTACTACTGACTCTCAAAGTCCAATGCAGTGGATATGAAGGAATGAAATAGATGCCCTGTCATTTTTTCAGCCTTATTTGTCAAGGGTTTAAGTGTAGGAAAAAACTTTAGTTCATTTGCTGCAGTATCTAGAAGAAATCAGGTCAGAAGGGATAGGTAGTGACAGATGTCTGCTTTTTATTCTGTCACTTTTGTAAGCTGTCCAGTGAAATTAATTGTGAGAATGAATGCCTCAGATGTACATATCATTTTTCATCTTCATCCACCAATATCTGAAGAGTATCTAATCATTACTGTGCACCCATGTTTACATTCAGAACATTACATCTCTTTTTATTCATTCATTACTGACTCATAGATTGGATGGAATCTTTATATGTATGGTATATGTGGGTATATTATGGAGTGAGTCTTAACTGTTATTTGGTTTATATTTGTCATTGTAGTTTTTATTTATTTATTTATTTATTTATACAGTATAGTCAATTGTTTTGAGGTCTAAGTTTAAAATTACCACAAGAGGGCAGTGTGAGTTTTCTTAAGAAGAAAGAACCTGCTCAAGAAAAGAGAGTCTATACTAGCTGAGAATTATTACAAAATCACAAAAACCATGTGAGTAATGTTTGTGTGTGTGTGTGTGTGCACTAAGCATTCATTACTTTGATCAGAGTCATTTGAAGCAGCTAATCTCACTTGTGATTACACTGTACATGCAATGATTCATAATGACAAAACAAGCCTCTTCCATCTCAACCATGTTAAATGAGTAAAGCATTATTGTTCCACATTGTGTGGTTTCAACCTGCAGTGAGTCAGTTTATTGCAATTTCCTCATGGATGATGCTTATGCAAGATATGCACCACTAAACACACACACACACACAGAGAGAGAGAGAGAGAGAGAGAGAGAGAGAGAGAGAGAGAGAGAGAGAGGCTAGAGTGCTTGCGTGTCCACAAATAATTGCCCACAGGCCAGTGTGTGTTAACAAGCTTCTAGAAGATGATCTCATTGTTACCTGTGGTGCTGAGATGCCTGGGGGGAAATCTCATCACATTATTTTTCTCCTCACAAATCCCAGATCCTTAACCAACATTCCTATAAGCAGGCTGGAACTCATGAGGGGGACTGATTCCAGTTTAGAAATATGGTTCCTGTAGATAATTAGTACACAAATGTGAAATATTTGGCTGCACTTTCTGATATGTGTAGATAATTAAAAACACACAAAATAAGTAGGTATACAAATGAATGTAAATTACTATCCACTTTATTAGGAGCACCTGTACAAATGTAGATATGAGTCAAGAGCTTCAGTTAATGTTAACATCCCAAATCAGAATGGGGAAAAATGTGATCTCAGTGACTCTGACCTTGGCATGGCTGTTGGTGCCAGACAGGCTGGTTTGATTACTCCAGAAGCGGCTGATCTAATGCCATTTTTACACACACACAATAGCAGACCTGCCAACCTTTACACACCAGAATCTCAAAGCGGGGCTTCCCAGTATTAGTATTAGTATTAGTATTAGTATTAGTAAAGTGGACAATGAGTGTATGTTTTTTAAATATTGACGTAGGAATACTTGCAAATAAACAAGGATCTGTAACCTGTAATGCTGAAGAAGACATTTATCTCTGATGATCAAGAACCTTTTTATTGTCCACTTTACAGATCAAACGTCCTAATAATGAAAGCAGTGAATTATGGTCTTGTTATGGTCGGCTTATGAAAGATTCTTCTACAGATGAGATGGCATAATAATTCCTGTAGCCAAATAAAAACTTCGTCAGAACTGGAGTCAGTAATAATTTGGGAAGAATCCTTGGCTCCAGCCTTGAACTTGCTGTGTCTAAATACAATTTTATCCTTTGAATATTGAGGGACTCTTACCCCAAATATGTCCTATTGCAGAAATACAGAGAGCTATAGGTTTCTAATTCCCTATCAACTCATGAAAAATGCAAAAATGAAATAGGCTTCTATATGTTTTATTGGTATGGTCAGAGATTTCAGAACATCTACTGTACGTGATATCCAATGTACTAACTTTAAACCCATAATGGAAGGCATTAACAGTTGTTTATCCCTACTCAGAATTGTAGAGAAAGCTCTAAGTGTAGGATCTAACCAGCAATCACTTAGAGACACATAAAAAAAATGCTCTAAAATTATTATTTTATACAACAGGGAAGAATAGTTGTATTTATAAAATGAGGCAACTGGAGAGTGTTATCATCTTTTGGAACTGAAGAGAAGGTGCCACAAACTTCACGTGTTTGTGCATCGACTGAGAATTGAGGGAAAAAAGCTGTCACCCTGTGACGTATGGCATATAATTTAGACTATGTAAAACACCAGGTTTTGCTTGTGCATGTCAAGAGACCAGTCTTCGTGGTCTTTGTTATAAAGCCAGAATCCATTTCCATTTCAAGTTAAGAATAAGCTGCCCACACTTGTGTTGCTGCTTCTCATTGGCTATTTGTTTTTCATTGACTTGTGCCTTTCCATTTTGTCTTGTTCAGTCAGTGGTTCATTGATCCAGTTATGGCAAAGCTCCAACTCACTGAAACATAAATGCAGATTTGCCTGGCTGTGTATTCTGGGCATGCAAAACGCATAGTTCTTTTTCAGTCCTGTGGTAGGTGGCTGGATTCACCAGTGTGGGTATCAGGCCCACATGCATTGCTGGCTAGATAAAAGACTCATCCAGTCAGGAATGGAAGGCGTCTCAAGTTATTCCGGCACACCTCTGGCAGAGGCTATTGGGCTGGCCAATCCTGGTGCTAGGCTAACACCAGTGAACCTAGTGTTGTGCCGCAGTGGTTGGCAATGACACAGCTTGCAACATCTATTTGGTCAGGTCTTCCTTTTTTATGAAGTTGATTAATGTATGTCAGAGAATTAGCCTGTATGCATGTACTTATTTGCTTATATTTATTCTTTATTAAGAGACACAATTAGTGATGCAACTCATGGCTCTAATGGGGGCATGCTACCTAGACCCACTGAGTCCTGTATCACTGCCACTGTGTCCAACTTTCTGAAACTAAATCCTGACAAAATAAAATCCTGAAATTTCACTCGTTGCCTCTAAAACTCTTCTCTCTAAAATTACAGAATGTTTAGTTGATATTGATGGTGTCACTGTTAAAACTTCAACAAATACTCACAATCTAGGTTTAAGTTTTAACACACTTTTGTTTGAAGCCCATATTACTGAGAAAGAATTTTTGTAATATTGCGAGTATTGTAGATTCTGTCCAATTATAACAATAAAACCCCATAACAAAAAATGTGTTAATTGTTTTTACAGTATATACAAGGTCTAATTATACAACGTATTATAAAACGTACTACAGTGTTTGTGATTCATGACAGGGTGGGAGCGCTTTTGTTTGTTTGTTTGTTTGCTTGTTTGTTTGCTTGCTTGCTTGTTTGTTTGTTTGTCAAAGAACCCTGGTATTCTGGAGCAAAGTTAAACAGACATTTTGATGTCTCTATTAAAGTTACACTTATGGTTAGCATAAATATAGATATAAAATCTCACCAATTTCAGTTTTCAAGTCAAGTTAAGTAGGGTTTGGAATGAAGTGTCATTTGCTCAGGACCATGGTGCAACACACAATACAGTAGTACAGTACACAGGACTACATAAAGTGCAAACACACAACTGTTTGAGACGAGTGCAAAAAATACAATAAATACATAGGACAATGCATTCTATCTATACAACAGAACAATTTTGTGTGGATTATATTATACATATATTGTGTTATACTCAAAAAAGTTCTATTGCTGTATTATTATAACACATTTAACTTCGCTCATCAAGGATTTGATACATACTTCATATTTCACAAGCTATGTTTAATGAAGAAATGTCACAAAAGACTGTATTCCATGAGGTTCCAAGTATGGGAAATGAACTGCAACAAATGACCTGCAATAAAATCTTTAATATACCTTCCAAATCTGTAAAACCTTTAAAACTAGTGCTTGTTTGGACTAAAATAAGATTATCTTAATAGGATAAATCTCCATATTTATCATGTCAGAGAAAGCACATAAATCAGCACAATGTTTTAATCTAATCTGATTCACATACAGTATCTCTATGTGAATCAAACTAGAGACATAGCAGACAAAACATCTCATGAATGATTTTATCTCTTTTCCATCAATAACAGAAATATGATCATTTGAGGCAGGACAAGGCAGACTGGGTTTTATGTTCTCCAGCTTTTTCAGGACCTACATCCCCTTCCCCACTGCTCCATTCTCTTATGTCCTAAGAGATTTATTCCCTTGTAACTATACTCGTGAAATCGATGTGGATCTTGGACCCTTTGTAGCATATGGTATTCCTGCCGTTTGCAATAAAACAGCCAGCTGAGGTCTACAGACAGGGCAGTCTTTGCGTGACTGAAAGTTTTGGGGGAGTTCTGGGTGTGTGTGTGTGCGTGTGTGTACAGTGGGTGAGAATTTAGAGCACCTCTATAGTGTGCAACATAAAACAGAGCAAACTGCAACAAAAAAGTTCAGATACATTTAAAAGGGTTGAATTGATTTTTTTTTATTGTCCATAAACTTAAAGCTAAGAACCATAGACAGAAGAATCCTTAATTTAAATTTACACCACCACTCCAGTCCCCTTCCCCTCACACAAACACACACACACACGCCCAAACAGGAGACACAGGAGAGAGAAAAAAGAGGTGTTATGGGGCAAAAAGTCACATAACTTCAACTTAATTAAAAGTGGCTGTTCAATTTGCTGACACTTGGTGAAGAGCTAATAAATTGCAGAATGCAGAGATTAGACATAGAGACTGAGAAACACTAGAAAATTTGCTGGAGGGTGATTTGTCAAGCCTTTGCTTTTATTTATCTATCAAGAGTGTCGTCAACAGTGGAGGCTGACAGATGTGTGCAAGTGATTCACGTGTGGGTTCAGGTGTGGGCATTTAACAGCCTGTAAAAGTGTTCGGATATTAAGTATGACCCTATTCTGTCTGCCTCTTTTCACATCGGGGGCTGAGCTTCGGGGGTTCCTGCCCCTCTTGGCCTGCCATGAAATTGGAGTCTTCAGGTCAGATTGAGACGAGTAGAAGTGCTTGACCCACAGCACAAATATAAATGAGCACAGTATTGACATTTAGAGTTAGATTTATTCATATGTCAGATGCTTATATCTAGATAACTTACAAGTGATAGAATTACAATCCAAGCACCCAGCTGTTATAGCAACTCACAGCAATACAAGTTCTCCAGAAACAAGTGTCCACCAATTCACCAGAAACCATTGCATAATATACATTATATGGCCAAAGGTATGCGGACACCTTAGTATTAAACATCCCATTTCAAATCCATGGACATTAATATTAATTAATAAGTTGTTCCCCCTTCACTGCTATAACAGCGTCCACTCTTCTGGGAAACCTTCCCGCTAGATTTTGAAGTGTGGCTGAGGTGGATTTGCCCATTCAACCACAAAAGCAAAAGAGGATGGGCACTGATGTCAGACAAGAAGGCCCGGCATGACGTTGGTTTTCCAGTTCATCCCAAAGGAGTTCAGTGGGGTTCTGTGCAGGCCCCTTGAGTCCTTCCATACCAACTTTGGTAAACCATATTTTTATGGGCTTTGTGCATAGGGGCATTGCCACTATGGAACAGGTTTGGGCAAGGCCTCGTAGTTCCATTGAAAGAAAATCTTAATGCTACAGCGTGCAAGACATTCTAGTGTCTCAGTGAGGCCTGAAACTAAAGCCATGAGTTGGAGTAAGTAAAATTACTCTTGTTCTTGTTCTATAAAGACTAGTCAGAAAACAGTCAACGAGTGATATAGTCTTGATACAACCGTAATATTAATTGACACAGATAAGATACATAACTAACATACATATGTACGCTCACCGTCCACTTTAATAGGAACACCTGTACACCTGCTCATTTATGTCATTTAGTTATCTAATCAGCCAATCATGTAACAGCAGTGCAATGCATAAGATCATGCAGATACAGGTCAAGAGCTTCATTTAATGTTCACATCTAACATCAGAATGAAGAAAAAGTTCCTAAGAGATCAGCAGTTTCTGAAATACTCAAACCAGCCCATCTGGCACCAACAATTGTGCCACAGTTTAAGTCACAAAGCTCACACTTTTTCCCCATTCTGATGTTTGACGTGAATATTAACTGAAGCTCTTGACCTGTATCTGCATCATTTTATGCATTGTGCTGCTGCCACATGATTGGCTGATTAGATAACTGCATAAATGAGCAGGTATACAGGTGTTCCTATTAAAGTGGATGGTGAGGGCATATCATGTATGATGAAAGAGTTCATTTGTGGTCTTATCTGACGCTCACCAGACAATTCCACACCATACCACCAGAGGCCCCATTGCGTGAAGCCTTACCACTTCTGGTTCATCTACTCTCACCTGCAGCTTATTACTTCCTTCCTTATAGTCTTACTGTTTACATACCCCAACATTTAGATAACTCATTGTGAAATGTCTTGCCTTCCCTTGGGTTGCATTACTGAGTCCCTTTTCTTGTGTATGTTTCTCTGGCTTGTTCTTTGGATTATTCTCTGGTTTTTCACCCTTTGCTTCGTCCTTTGGATTTGTTTGCTGGTCTGATTTTTTGCCTTTGACCTTTTTGTCGTTTTTATGAATAACGATTGTGTTTTTTCCCTCTGATTTAATATACTCTTTACTTGGATCCTACCATCAAGCTCTGTGTAGTGTGTTACAGAAACCTCTCATGGATTCAGCAGAGCTCAAAGCACACTTAGCAAGTCAAGAGTCTCAGCAGCTAGACGTAGTTCTTGCTCCTCTTTTTCTATGTTTATAGCTCCCCCTCAATGTTACAATGGGTCTCCAGGTTTCCTCTGGGTTCTCTGTATTATACAGCATCACCCCAAAATGTTAAATCTGTAATGAGACAGAACATCTGTACTATTCGTTTTAACCGGGGAAGCTAGAGATTGGTCTACAGCACAGGTTCCCAACCCTAGTCCTAGACTATCCCCTGTCCTGCACATTTTTTTTGTTTTCCCTGCTCTAACCCATTTCAAATCAGGAAGGGTTTGTGTGTGGAATATGGGTGGAATGACCTGCTGATCATCCCCATTGTCATAAGATATATATTAGGTTATCCTTGGTTGTCAACACATGACATGGAGTGAAGAAGAAATTGTACAATGGAGCCCTTTCTCTCTAGCCCACTGTGTTCGGGTACCCTGCCCTACAACAATGATCAAGAGTCCAACAACAGCTGTTAAGGTAGCTATCCCTTCCCACTACCTAGACCTAACAGAAGTCTTCAGTAAGTCAAAGGCCCGCTCAACTACCACCTCAGTGGGCATGGTTTTGTGCCATTGTGCCATTCTTTGTTTCCATTCATTATGGAGGACGTACGCCTTAACAGCAGTTCAGATCCACCCCCTGAAGAATGTCCACCACACATTCTTTGGGCAACAAGGGCAACACCTGTTCTACCTGGTGGATTGGCCCAGAAGAACATGCTTGGGTGGCAGCAGAGCACATCCTCGATCCATCACTCATACAGGACTTCCACTGAGAGCACCCCAATTGTCCTACCTGTAGACCTAGGGGAAGACCTCAGTGTCAGAGGATCAGGGCTTCAGAAGCCACCCCAAACTATTTCAAATTTCCAACTATTCTAGACTTTTGAAACATTTTTGTTATTGCCCTGACTCTGCTTAATGGCCATTTTAACTGCTTATGTATTTTCGTACATTAATTACCTGATTTATTCAGGCAACAGCCACCTGTCGCTTGTGAGAAAACTCTTTTTCCCCATGGTGATGGATGACAGAGGGATTCTACCTCTACAACCTTATTTATTTGAAATTCAGCAAACATTTTCTTGATCATTAACACACATATTTTTGTTTGTTTTCTTAATTTGCAGAAGGGTAATATTACCAAATCCCCTATGTTCTCAACATTTAGATCTCGATTTCTTTCACTTTTTTGAATCCTGATTTGATATCATTTTTATAAAATGTTATTTTGATTTTAGAGTGCACAACACTGCATTAAAACAATTCAAATCCACATAATTTAGGCTACATGTTTTGGTAATTTTCCTACATTTCACATAATAGCTGAACAATATTTTTGTGTGAAGGAGTAGTCACTCCAAATTTAGATAAATTTAGACACTGGATGTTCTTTTAATGGAGATTACCTTTCTGCTTCTTAATTTCTAAACAAGCTATCCTTTTATTTCAATTAATCAAACTCTGTTTGCAGTGAAGTTACCAGACCACCAGTGAAGTTAGTGATTAGAGGCAATTAGTTACGGGAAAGAAGGAGGAGGAATTAGGTGTGTGTGGGAGGGGGTTGGTGTTACAGTAATAGTGGCCCTATTCTCTAATGTCTCTCATTTGTCATTTAACGATGCCATTTGGATGTGGCTAAGAGAAGCTGTAAGGCATTGTCATGGAGCATGCAATCACGCTGGTTGGAAGCAGTTTTGGGCAAACCCTGCTATTTGTGGTTGCTGACAGATCAATTTGTATGCAACGATGAAGCCCTGAGGTTGATCATGGAAATGCATAGACAACATCACACATACCTGTTTGAAGGCAACAAACTTTTTTAAAAAGTTGGTAAAAAGGCAAATTCTGTTTTATTCGAGTGTGTGTGTGTGTGTGCATGTGTGTGTTCCAGTGTACAATTCTGTTTCTGTTCACCAGTAAACCATAGGATGATCAGGGGTATAAATTTCAATAAGGTAGTGTCAGTAGTCCATTCACAGCACTACTGAGAGACACTACTCTGATAATGTGGCTATGTTTGATCATTCTTCACTTCTAGGTGGTTTGCTCATGTGTTTTTTATTAATTACCTCTTACAAGTAACTGCAATCAAGGAGTAGTGATATAGTAATACTAGGGAGAGTATTTCAAGTCCCTCATGGAAATTTTATACACCGGTGCACACAGTCTTCTCTTTCAACCACTTGGGACAAAATGACCCCTAGCCCCTAGACCAATGTGTTGAGTATCAAATGTATCCAATACAAAAGGGAGAGAAAAATCAGTGGAATGTACCATTATACATGGCCGCCTTAATGCATACAGCAGCACTGCTGTGTCCATCTTACTGGATATGGTGTGTGTTTACTGCTAACTGAACATTTCTTGCTGGCTGTCCTTTCAAACATCATCAATCACACTGCTATTTATATGCCATTGTTTGTAATACCTGCCAGCTGTGTGTGCTTTTCTCTGTTTTCTTTGGCATCTGTGTTAGCTCTTAGATAGTGATCCACTGCTAATGGTTTCATTGTTATCTAGCCTTGGTCTGACAGAGATTTCCCTGTATGATCTGTGTTTCACACTCCAGAGTCATCAATTTCAGGACATTGTGTGAGACCTTGAGTGAAGATATTGAATAAAACAGCGAGTGTAGCCACAACCTTATGTGCATGTTTCTCATATGACTGTTGTAACACCCAACCCATGCATTTTCCTTCCTGTCTACCAGAGGGCACCCTCCCCCAGTTACCCCTCTCATTTGCTGTTTGACCACTTTAAAAAGCACATGAACTTGTCACTAAATGCAAAGTTATACAGTTTGCCTTCATTCTTGTAGGTTCAGAGCTGTGGTTTTTCTGGATAACCTTCTGTGTATGACTTTTTGCCCAATTACGTTTTCTTGCCTTTTTTGCCTAGCCCTTATTGTTCTAATGATATTTCAATATCTGTTTTTTTATCCTTGCCTGCCTCCTTGACCTCTCTGTGGATTGTGTAGTTTTAGATTTGTCATTTTAGATTTGTGTAGTTTTAGATTTCTTTTGTACTTTTCTGTTTTTCTGACCCTGGATTGTGTTTTTGACTCTTTTCTTTTTTCTATTAAACTCTTTGCAAATGGCTCCCTATTCTGTGCCTGAGAACCCCTTGTTACAACTGTATTTGGATACAGTAGATATAAAAAGTGTACACAACCCTGTTAATATTGCAGGTTTTTGTGGGGTAAGAAAAAGAAACCAAGATAAATCATGTCAGAACTTTTTCCACCTTCCACCACAAAGTTCATGTGAAAAACAAATAGAAATGTTTCAGAAGAAAAAAATTTAAAAGAAAAAAAAAACGTATAATAACCTGACTTCACAATTGTGCACACCCCTTAACTTATACTTTGTTAAAGCAGCTTTTGCTTGTAATACAGTACTCAGTCTTTTCAAGTCTACTAACGTAGCATATCTTAATTTGTCAAATTTATTCCACTCCTGCTTGCAAAAATGCTTCAGATCTTTCAAAATGTGAGGGGATCTCTTGTGCACAACCCTCTTCAGGTCATTCCACAGGCTTTGGATAGGATTTAGACCTGGGCTCTGACTGGGCTATTCCAAAACGTTGATCTTCTTCTTCGTCTGAAGCCATTCTTTTATTGACTTGGATTGGTGCTTTGGGTCGTTATTGTGCTGGAAGGTGAAAATTTTCTTCACCTTGAGCTGTCTAACAGTGGTCTGCAGGTTTTCGCCAAAATAGACTGGTATTTGGAGCACTCCATGATTCCCTCTATATTGACTAGAGCCCCAGTCCCAGGTGAAAAGAAGAAGCAGAAGTTTTTATATAAACTGTAGTAAGCTATCTGGTCGCAGCTTATTGCATAAGGTTTGAGAATTAACCTTTAACTGAAGGGCATCATGTTCTCCTAATGCTGTCCTCAGTGAAATGATTGCTCCAGTTTTTTTTTTTTAACCAAACCAGATGTTGAAGCACAGGAAAAATAGGCAAAAAAGGAACTTTTTGGCCTGTTTAGGCCTATTCTTTTAGGCCTGTTAATCCTAAATCACAATTTCCAACAAGTGTTTCCACTACTCTTCTTGTGTGTGTGCGCCTTATTTATGATATAGTAGTGTTATTGTTACAAGGACCAGTGGTCTGTAACTGCCAGTCCATAGCCCCCCAGTGGACTGCCATGGTACTGCAAGGTACCATGGTACTTAATTGTAAAATAATGACTGAAATGCTAATACACAAATAATAGTAAATAGTAATAGTAAATACAAACAAGGTGTAATAAGTGAGTGTGTAAGTTAGTCAGGATTCAAGTGTGTACTAATAGTGTGTTTATTAGGGGCAATCCATTGCTTCTAGTTTCAGAGTCAGAACAAACCAAAATGGCAAATTAGAACAGAACAGCGTAACCCATACTCAAATGACCAAACAGACAGGCTAGTGTAAAAAAACAAGGGCTAGGAGCTATGACAAAAGATATACCAAGGCTTAGTAAAGTAGCTTGCACATACAATACTTCATAAACACACAGTTGACACATTTCTTGTTCTCCACTGACATCAGCACATGATGTGGCCTTCAGCTGTGCACTATTTAAGGCTATTTAATGTCTCATTTAATGAATGAGACATTTTGCTGACTTGAATTTGGATGTGATTTGCCTGACTGTGGTACTTCTGATTGCTTGAATGATTCTTGCCATTTGTCATTGTACCCCTCTGGTTGAGCTATTAATTATCCACTGTTCAAAGTCACTAAAATAAGCACTGATGTCAGAGCACTTGTCTGTATGATTTATACCACACACCACAAACATATGACCTGCAACTTGGAAAGTACAATTTGTGTGAAACTGAGGGGGTTTACAAAATAAACTGGCAACATTTCAAGGGATAATAATAAATTTGGTCAAAGTATAGCCACAAATGTCCTACACATAGATATGACATTTGTGTAATTACATTACACTTACTTAAATTTATTCATTTTCGGGAAGTAGTTCCGAGGTGGATCTCAGGACAACTGGGCGCAAGAAAGGAATACACCTTGGACAGGACGCCAGTCCATCACATGGCACCACAAACTCTTACATACACATTCATACACACTCTTTCACACTATGAAAATTGGCAATTTAGAGTAGCCAGTCCACCTACTGAGACATTCTGGGAGGTGTGAGGAAACCGGAGTACCCAGAGGAAACACATGAAGACACAGGAAGATCATTACTATAATTGGCCTCAGAAATATGCATAGTTTCAGTGAAAGCCCCTGTATTCACCTTGTAGTCAAGTGCTAAGCTGTGTGCTGTGAGATTACAGTGGAGCAACACTTTCCCTTTTAACCAGAACTTATAAATTAGCTAGCTAGCTATTGTGACATGCTATCACTGCAAAAAAATTGAATAAAGTTTTATTCTTATAACACCTTTGTAATCCTACAACCTGAATTACCTAGATACCTTCAAGCGCATATGTGCAGGGATCCCAAGACCTTCTGTAGTGATGTATGACACAGTGTTTGCAATAAATACTGGTGTCACGCAGCCATCTTTCCCTGGAACCTTCTCAGCGAGTTCTTGCCGGGTCAGTACTGGTTTTGAATAACATGGAACTCTGGAGGTTATCTGGGGTTCATAGTAACTAGCGTTATTTTTCACCCCTCCTAACTGCTTAATAATCTTCTGGATAATTTACGACTGTCACACTCACACCACTGGATGGGGTGATGTTGACCTTCTACAACCTGGAGGAAGCGTATGGTGTTAGCCAGGTAGTAGCATCTCATGGGAAGGAGATGCTTCTTGTAAAATTTATGGAAAAATATTCCAGGTTTTCTGTGTTACTGTGGCATTATGCAAATATTTCTATGTCTTGTGGTTCCCATCATTTAAGTCACGCAGAAATGTACCTACACATGCTCCCACCCTCACATGATCAGAATGGAGGGGGAAGGGGATCTTTGGAGGTGTAGATATACTGTACACAGTGTTGAACTACTGTGTTCCCCTCCAGCTTCTATTTCACTTTTTATCTTAATATTTCCTTGTCTCGTTTAAACTGCATTCTGCCCCAAGTTACCCCTTGGTTCGATGCAGCCCACACATGGGCAGTGAGCCAAAACAAATAAACCAGCAGCATGCTGCTTAACAAGGGCATGTAAGGGGTCAGAGGGGAGCTCAGCAGGAGGAGACCAGGAGGTGACAGAAGGGAGGGACTCAGTCACGCAAATACATCAGCTGCCCCAACTGGCTCCAGCCTTCTCACGCAGGAGTCCAGACGTTTTTTATTTTTTCAAGCCACAGCCACTCCAACAAAGCCCATTACTATTTTGATTTAAGTTATAACCAGACAATTCTACTCACTTTTACAATGACTTGCCTGCTTTATTCTCCTAATGAGCCTATTAAATAGTAGCTTGCTCACTTGGAAAGAACAGAAGTACAACCAAAATCTACATGAAAGCGACCTCCTTCTAGGCTTAATAGCAGCTTTAAAACTAAGACAACTCATGTGTTCTATTTAATGGCTCATTGGATATCTCATATTGGATATATGGTTATCTGAACGTCATTATTCTGGACTCGCTTAGAGCTCTCCTTGTTAAGTTGGACAGATAGATAACTCCTTCCAATAGGTTGCAGAAACAATTTATTGTGCACCATCCATTTAGTGTACAACTTGAACAGAAATAGAGTAAGATTGAAACAAAAAGAATGTTTAAGTCTCTGCTTCACAGAGTCAAAAAAGTTCATAAGTATACACATCAAAATATTCGGCCAAATTCAGATTGCGGTGTTAATACCAAAATTGCACACATTGTAATTCCGACCTCAGACATAATCCTATGGACTTAAGCATTACTCAGACACTTGGGAGGAAGTTTCATGTACAGGGCAGAATTTGCCAAGGTGTGTATCAATTACACGTGATTCTTGGAGCCAATTTTTCTTGTGTGTTATTGGCTCAAGCGAGGCGCAGTGTCTGAAAGCTTGATGTAACCACAATATGTCACACTAAAATGTATGTTTTTGGCTGTAAATAGACTAAAAATGTTCACTTTACTCTTCCAACTGTCTCTTTGAGCTGTTTCCTCCCAATATTTTTGATTGTGACAGAGTTCATTCAAGTGCTCTTTGTAAATCACTAACAACACATGCACTAGCTGTGCAATTTATCTGATTGCAAACGCCAACTATTACTTGCAATTTGGGATCTTAGAAAACCAAGGCACTTATCTTTTATTATAACCCTATTGTGTACCTTATTCCATATTTAGAATACCTGTCAATATATCTGTGAGAAATTATTAAAAACAGAGATTTCTGCCTTGTCTGTTTGTCTGTCCATTGCCACAGGTCATGCTATTTATTTATTTATTTATTTATTTATTTTAATTTGCTCAGTCCTCCCAAACTGGATACTTTGCTTTTCTGTCAGCCCCAGCATTTCACATGCTCTGCCAGTAAGTGTGTTTTCATTTTATGGGAATAAAGTGGGTAGCTAAGCTGCTGTTTTGATTTACTGTTTAGCACTCTTTACCTTATCGCTAATATAAGCTAGGTTCTTACCTAATGTTATTAGTATTTGGTAGTATGTGTGAAGTTAGATAAGAATTATAGCATAAATGGCTCATGAGCATACTGTCTGTGAGGTACAACCAAACACAAGTCCAACCCATGAAGGCGCGAGACCCATGCCAACTGGTCATACTTATTGCAGAAGTGCAGTTGCTACAAGAAAAACAAGGAACAGAGATTCCAAAAAAGGGAGACAGAATCTGCCCCATTCTGAATCTAAGAAACCTAAATGCCATTTTAAAGCAGCTGTCATTCCATATGCTGTGCATAACAGCTATAATGTTCGTGGTGACCTAACATGAATGGTTTGTGGCCATAGAGCTGAAAGATGCTGATTTCTACATTCTGTGAAACACAGGCACTTTCTCTGCTTTCACACTGATCACTGTATCAGTTCAGGGTCCTTCCCTTTGGGTTAGCTCTAGCATCCAGGGTGTGATCTGCCATAAACCCCCAGGGTCTTTGTGTACTCCCTTATCTGGTCAAATATATGTCGTGGGCACAGTCCCAGAAGCAGGTGGTGAACCAGATAAACCTCCTGATCCTACATATGGAAGCACTAGGACTAAGTCAATCACGAAAAAGAGTCACTTGGCTCCTTTGCAAACTGTTCATTTCTTTGGCATGAGGCCCAACCCATGTGCCATGTAAGCTTTCTTGACAGAAAACATAGACACCTAAAATATGCACGTGGTCATGAAAATGTAATCGACTAGGAGATTCATAGTCTCACAGAAGTACTGTGGCTGGGGATTGGGAAGTGTAGAGCATTTGGAATACCTATGGCAGAGCAGAAGTTGATTTGCGAACAGACGACTCACTGTCCAGTGTGGTTCACAGACAGAGAAGGGACAGATGCTTTGGGCCAGGAAGCGTTCGTACACTATAGGCCAAATATACAACTGCATGCTTTTCTGCCACTGCTGTGGATGACACTGCCGCACATCTGACAGACTATGCAAACAGCCCCATTCCGGCCAAACAGACCATGATTCTGCCTTCTGTCAGACCAGACCATGATTCTGCCTTTTGTTGCGGATCATCGTGGCACAATAAAGGTGTACATAGCAGCATTGTCTGTGCACTGAGAGCAGGTTGACATTTTGCCACAGGAACCACGTGAGCTAATCTAGGTTTCATTTGAACCCATGGAAGATATAAATAGTCTGTGTATTGCATGCATTATCGGTCAGCATGCAGTGTAATGCTGTGAATGCCTTGCTATGTCCGAACCCAGGATACTTGCCAAAGGTATTGGCACCACAGCATATTAATAAACCTCTCAACCTATTTGCTCTTGCAGATGAGAATTCACCCAGGCCAGTCCAGGCTAGTGTCCAGTTGCTGTGAAACTTTTTAAATTAGTAACGATAACCAGAAGCAACCAGAGACCAATATTGGGGTTGCACAGCAACAGGGGGGATACTTATGCAATCTTGTGCAAACTTTTATGTCTTTTTATTTGTAACTGATTTTACAAGCAATATTGATTTTTCCCCCACTTCCATATTATGGGTTATTTTGTGTAGTTTCATGACATATTATCCCACATATTGAGTCCAATTCTGTTCCAGGTTCAGTGCAATTTCAATATCATGTGGCCAAGTAGCAGAGAGTTGGGTAAGCTATACTGCATTGCTTAATAAATCAGGTTATTGCATCCCTTACACAATAACTGAAATACTCCTGACATCACCAGGATTCCCCTTTAAAGCATGTTGTCTTTAAATACTGTACATCAAACATATTAAATGCGATGCTAAATTGCTCCTAGCAGGTGTTTAGGAAGGTTCTTGTTTTGGTCTTAGTGACTTGGAAGTCCTCTGGACCAAATTTTCACAGATTCCGGGCATACTTTTAGCTCTACAATCCTTTGTCAATTAATCTTAGACTGAAAAAAGTTAGGATTCTCTAATCTTCCATTAGAATTTAGAGTTTCTGCTAAATCCATCAGTTAGTAGCCACTTTTAGCTTTAGTATTCTTTGTGAATACAGCCCCTGGAGGTTTACCACAGCATAATCTGCAAAGAAAGGGATAGTAAATATTACATGTGATACATTCAACATATGTAGAACAGAGTTAACAGACCATGAAGAATATTGGCAGGCTCTACTAGGAACACATGTTTTGGTGGAGTGGGGTGGGTGGACAATTGAAGATGATTAATGCTTGGAGTGAGTGGGAACTGAGTTCCGGCTTCTTCTTCTGATTCTTTGACGATTGTTGCACAGCTTCATGACACAAGTAGAGCATGTACCCAAAATGCAAACCAAATCTTTGACTGTGCTAATTGTGTTTCTCTTATGTAAAGATCCCAGCGGTGTGCCGCTAA
Organism: Pangasianodon gigas; assembly: GCA_022758105.1. NCBI lineage: Eukaryota > Metazoa > Chordata > Actinopteri > Siluriformes > Pangasiidae > Pangasianodon > Pangasianodon gigas. Next base: position 20,443,917 of record CM040463.1, on the reverse strand, counting down.
GCTGTGCAGAAATTGGTAGTTCCATGACTGCACTTCAGCAAAGGCCACCCACGTTTGTCACTCTTTTATGTGTCTACTTAAATGTGCATCAATACAGTGGCTAGCAGTTTCAATAAATAAGAGTAATTTCTATCATTTATTTTTAGAATAGATCATGTACCACATGGCATGTACTAATCATGTACTACAATAATGCACTTCATCGGTGAGCATTCACTCTACCAACAATAATGAATGAAATTCTTTACAAACTGGAAACATGGGGATTCATGGGACAAACTGAAATATCAGTGTGATTAAAGAAGGAGAAAATAAGAAGTCAGGGGTTTAACTTAACCCAGCTTCCTTTTCAGCAAAGATGGCAGAATTCAAATGTAAAGACAGAATTTCAGTGACGCACCCAAGTGGAACATATAGGTATAAAGAAGAGGGAATCTACTATTGCATGCTCAGAAGCACAATACAACGTACACACTACTGTTTACAGAAACCAACCCAATCTTGGCACTCTGTTGGCCTTTTGGGGCATTTGTTTAACTGGCCATTAAGCAATCAATTCAGAAACATCTCAAAAAATGTGTGAGTCGACCTCTCATCACTGAAACAAGGAAGGATAATCATGCTTTTATGATGCAGACTATGGAAGCACACTGCAAGCAAAATGATCATTTTAATTCCATGACTTGTCTTTGCCATTTGGGGTACAGTACTAGTATTGACATTTCATCAAATGTCATCTGGATCAAAGCTATGGATAGCTTCACTGACATGAAAATGTAAACTGGGAGCATATGTTTCATGTGATTATGTAATAATGGTGTCAAAATGAAATGGCATTTATATCATTTCCATCCTCCAATAAGACAATGAAATGAAATTTCATTATCAGAGAACGCCATGCTAGAAAAATGACAGAACTCAAATGTAAAGAAGGAAACAACACCTCCTCTCTTTGCCATATACTGTACATATTCTCACTGCACTGCACTGACTCAATGGAAAATGGATTTGAAGATTCATTCTAAATTTATTTCATTTTTGTTTTCACAGCCTTCCACTTCAGTGCATGCTAAGCGGACAAGGAGTGACCATGGCAGCCAACAAATAACTGTGAAGTTGGAGTCCTATATGAGAAGAAAATTAGCAGAAGCAATTCTGTTCATTTGTGCTATCTTTGTGCCATATTTTTTCTGCTAAAAAGTTATCCATATGAAATACAACCTGTCCACAAGGCTTCATATACAGTATGAGTCAGGATAATCCAGGATCAAAGTATTATTATTATTATTGTTATTATTATATACACTATATGGTCAAAAATATGAGGACGCCTGACCATCACACCCATATGTGCTCATTCCAAAACCATGTGCATTAACACGGAGCTGGTCCCACCGTTTGCTGTTATAATGATCTCCACTCTTTTGGGAAGGCTTTCCACTAGATTTTGGAACGTGGTTGTGGGGATTTGTGTTCATTCAGCCATAAGAGCATTAGTGAGGTCAGGCACTGATGTCATGTGAGAAGGCCTGGGGCACGGTTGGTGTTCCAGCTCATCCCAAAAGTGTTAAGTGGGGTTGAGGTCAGGACTCAGGACTTTAGTTCCAGTGAAGGGGGAAATCTTAATTCTGCAGCATACAAAGGCATGCTATACAATTGCGTGCTTCCAACTTTGTGGCAGGAGTTTGGGGAAGACCCATAAATGGATGTGATACAAACTTTTGGCCTAGCTAAATAAGGTTAATTAACAAACTCATAGTGAAGACTCACACATAACAATGTCCTGGAAACAATGTCCTATTTGTTTTTACTAACCAATTTGCCAAATTTTCAAAACTGATTACACTCAAGTTCAAAACCAGACAGGTGCAAGTTTGGATATCTAATGGATAGCTAAGTAACAACAACAGCTAAACCCCTGAAAATATATAATTGTTATTTCAAAAAAAGAAAATGGTAAACCTGAATGTAGAGAAATGTAATGTGGTGGATGCTGTAGCATGACTCTCATATAAGGCTAAATAATACAAACCACCACATTTCATTTTCAGACGACCTCTATGGAGCCCAAACAAGCAGACATTTGCATTGGAAAACAAGACATTTCACTGTCTCCATGCAGTCACACACTTACATGTAGTCAAAATGTTATGACGAGACATTATGACCACTCTTTTTTAGGTATTATCAGGGGTTTTAAAGTAATATTAAACCAAGGGCTAATTCAGACTAGCTACTGCACCTACTAGCATGGAGGGAGGAACCCAAGAACCCAGACAAATCAATGTGGACATGGGGGAGAACATGTAAATCTCAAACTCACATGGACAGTAACCCAAGCTCAGGACTACACTGGGGACCCTGGAACTGTGATGAGCTGTAATGGAACTCACTGCACCATCCCTTACCTGTAAATTCTGATTTTCTACTTGGCCCCCTGCCCCATAGTGTACATAATCAGGTTACATGCAAGTATGACACGTGAGCGACCACAACAGAAACCCCTACTCACAGATATGCGGTCATAGAAGTATAAACCTAGCTTTAGTCTGTAGTTGCATGTGAGATCTGAATACCTCATTATGCGCTCTTAATTCAACCCTGACGTCCCACTGATGGTAACTCAAACTATGGACTTTGGAAATACTATGTCCACCTTTATTTCAAAGTTGTATAATATTAATAATATATTATTCTGAGCACGTTGCAACAACAAAAACTTGGTTCTCTGATATTTCCAGAATCTGTTTTTTTTCTCCTAGATTTTCTCCCTAATTTAGTCTTGGTCAATTCCCACCCACCAGTTAGGTCCCCCCTATCGTACGACAGCTTTGGCTGCGAAGCATGAAGCCGAATTTTTTCAAACTGCTGCTCATGCTGCATTACGGGGCGGAGTAACACACACACACACGCATGAGCTCACAGACACTCATGACTGGCTAGTGTCACTGTGATTGACAGGGGAGAGAGAGTATGCCTTCCCTCTCACCCAGAGAGCATGGCCAATTTTTTGGTCTCTTAGACTCCCAGCCGCAGATGGCTGTGGCATCATCGATTCGAGCTCACAATCTGTGGACGATAGGGTGAGCACTTTTCTGTTGCAGTTCTGAGGAGCCCCTATTTCCAGAATCCTTGTGTGAATCACCATCTACATGTATATGTCTTTATAGCTGTAGATGTATGCTCAAAAACCCATAGAGAGGAGCATATCCCACAATTTATTTCAGTTTCAGACAAAAAAAATTTTACCTAAAAAAACCACCCAAACTGATTCATTCACTGATCAACTGATGACAAATTCATAACAAAGAGTGCAATAACACCAGAGCCTATGTAAGTCCACCAAGAATATTAAGATCACTTGCTATTTTGTGTCACCCTCAATTCTGAACACTTAATTAGGTTACATACTCTCTGATTGGTCCTTGGGCAGCTTCTATGATGAGTTAACTCACTGAAATCAGGGTCATCTGGAAGCCATTTCTCTGAGTAGTGTTTGTTCTCCTCCCCCCCCTTCCTTCTCTCTCCATCCCATTTTAATCTCTTGGCAGAATCTCCTCCCCCAGCTCCCCTGGGAGGTCGGAGCCCAGTGACCGGGAGCTGCACACGCTATAGGCCTCCATGGCACGCAAACTCATCCCTGCACGCGAGAACAGCTCTCAGCAGCAACACTAGAGCCTGTATAGATATTGATGCATGATGCTTCTGCACTGTGTCATACCTCATTGAAATGTCATAGAGGCAGGGAAGAAGAAAATTGGCTATATAGAGAAATTGAGAAACCTCCCCTGAAGAAATTTTTCTGTAAATAAAAAAAGGTTTTAACATGATTTTCTGCATGACTGTAGGCACCGCATCATTGTACATTGCTACATTTGGTTGGTGCAGAAATCCGATAATTCGGAAAAGGAAACAATATACACAAAATGCTCATTTTTATCTAACACACTGAGATTGGACTTGATCATGAAACATGACTACTAAGAGATCATTTAGTCTAATTGATATTATTAAATTTGAAAAGTAAAATTTAACGTCAGGACACACACCATGCAGTTTTCTTTAGCAGCCTCCTAAAAATTTGGACTTGCCCTCTAGAAAAATGCTATTGCGAGCTACATTTTGTAACACTGTTCTCCACCATACATTAGTCTCAGCTGAGAATGCCAAGTAACACAGAAAGAATTCTCGGTTGTTTCCCATAGTACATGATGCATACTAACTAGTATGCCTAAATAGTAAAACCATTGATGTAGTGACATTTATTTAGTATGGTAGTAAGCAGTCTGGGGTCATGATCCAAGAATAAAATAACTGTATTTTGCACATCAGTGCGACTGTCGTAGTCACTGAGTATTTGGTGAAAGGCCAAAGCTTCTAAACAAGAGGTTGTATTTTAATAAACACCAGCCAATGATCATAGACAGCACATCCTACACAATGAATGTTGTCTATAGAAGCTCTAGCTAAAGAGAAAAGGGTTGTGCCACTGAGCCACACCACAGGGTGAATGTTAGAGGCTTCACTCAAGGCTCTGAGCATCTCTGGCACTTATAGATATATTCATTATTTGATTTTCAGTAACTGCTAAACCCATGTGGACATGGAGGAGAACATGCAAAACCGCACAGATAGTAAAGCCGCAGTTACACCAGAAGCAAATAAAATCTAGCAAAAAAAAAAAAAAA
>CM040463.1:20421711-20439129 GCA_022758105.1 Pangasianodon gigas | reverse complement strand
ACCACTCAGTCTTTTTGGGTAAGTGTCTATCATCTTGACTTGGCAATATTTTTCCACTCTTCCTTGCAAAAACATTCTAGATCCATCAAATTGTAAGTAATGGCATCTCCTATGCAGAGCTCACTTCAGGTCACCCCACAGATTTTTAGTTGGATTCAGGTCTGGGCTCTGGCTAGGCCATTTAAAAACATTGATCTTCTTTGGGTTAAGCCTTTCCTTTGTTGATTTGGATGCATGCTTTCGGTCATTGTTGTGCTGAAAGGTGAAATTCCTTTTTATCTTCAGCTTACTAGCAAACACTTGATGGTTTTGCATTTTTTATACCCATTGTACCTTCAATATCCATTGTATCACATACATAAAAATGGCATCTTGGCACCTGGGGTTAGAGCCAACTGTTAATTAATTAATTAAGATTTTTCAGATAGCTAGCATTAGCTGAGTAGAACTAGCTGGAAAATAAAGTAATTGATATGCTTAACTCAGGGTCAGGAGAGGTTCTCACAATAAGTGTGGGTGTAATTAGTATTGGTGTCTTAAATGTTTGATTGTTTATATGTTGTAAAATGAATTTATACAGTATATCATCACACATAAAGTTAAAGAAAGACAGAGATGGTGAACCTGAGTGATTTTTTTAACTGACAGCATTTGCAGAATCAATTGTAGCACGTATTTAGCCAAAGTCTCACTAATATAATGTAATGTGTCTTTATATATTTGTGTTAGTGATTGCATCAAGAAAGGCTATCTGTGCAACATAAAGATTGAAATCACTCAGACGTGTGAGTAAGTGAAACAGTTTTTTGACAGTAGCTCACTGAGAAGTGGAAATGAGACTAGTAAACCATAATTAGCTCCAGAGCTGGACCGGCTGTGTCCACCATGCGACCTGTCTGAACACATCAAGGTTTTAACCCCCCTTCCCGCTACCTCAGGAGAGTCAGCCTGGGGTTAGAACCCGTTTTTCACAGCCAGGCTACAGGGGATAATCACAGGCAAACATGGCAGCCACATGGCAGACATATGCATGCATATGCACACATTCACACAAGGAACGTCTGGTTCTCATTAGTCTCAATGGCAACATGAGAGGCCATGTGTGCACAGAGTGGGAATGGAGCAGAAGAGTGTTATGCTACATTGGAGGATTCCCCAGAAAAGATAGGGCCTTGTGCCAGCAGGAAACACTGTATGAAACAACATCTGTTTATCTTCTAGACAAAGGAAATATTATTTGCCCATCCTAAGACTTCATATATCACTAAATTCTAAATTCATGTATGGATTAGCCATGGGCAGCAACATTTAGGCATTCTGCCATTTTTATATAATAATAATAATAATAATAATAATAATAATAATAATGTCTCCTAATATGTATATGTATATGTATGCATATTAATTTCTACTAATATATATATATGTGTGTGTGTGTGTGTGTGTTAAATTAATATGACTACAATAAGTTTCTTAAGCTGAAGTTTCTCAATCATTGAGATCACTCTCTCTCGCTCTCTCTCTCTCTCTCTCTCTCTCTCTCTCACACACACACACACACACACACAGACACACACACACTTACTTTTGTAAAGGGGAGTGAATTTTTAAGATTATTAGATGGCTCTGTTCCTCTAAACTCATTGGCTCACTCTGTTAATGTTTTAGTATCCACAATTACAGCCATTAACTCCCTACAAAAATAAACTCCTCAGCTGGTGAAGACCAAGAAACACTAATTTCGTGTCTGGCTATGAGGCAAGAAGTGTTTCACCTCAGGATCTCAGTTCTCAATTAGGTTAATAGAATCACTAGGGCATGAGAAATAAATTCTACTTTGTATTATGTGCCAAACTTATGTCTTACCAACCACAAACGCTCAGGTTAAATCTGCAGTACTGTACCAGCAGTAAAGATCTTGATCCAGATCAAACTTAATAAAGGCGAAGCCATGAACTGATGCAGCATATGAAGTATATACTGCACATTCTATACATTAATGCAACTTTTTAAAACTATATATAGACTAAGTAACTAACTAACTCTCTGTCTCTCTCTCTCTCTCTCTCTCTCTATATATATATATATATGTATGTGTGTGTGTGTATATATATATATATATATATATATATATATATATATATATATATATATACAATTGATATGTAATATATATTAATATATTTTAATATATAAAAAATTTATATATAAAATTGAATTTATTGCATCAAATTAAGTTAGCTGTTTTGGTCTCTTGTTTATACTTTTATAATTGAAACAGATGTTGTTGATGTTGTATGCAGGGCACTGAGCAATGTATATGAAGTCTGTTACATCACTGAATCATTTTTACAACTATTAAAGTGCTCAAATTATTAGAAGCTATTGAGAAAAATACTTCTTGGGTGGATATTATAAATGCGCACCGAGCTCCGGCCAATTTATTGCCCATCAGGCACATCTGAATTAGGTTATAAGCACAAATCTTTTTTTTCTTCTGCTGTCTGATTTATAGACTAAGCGTGTTGGGAGATCTGAAATTCTATTTGCTCAGACAAAATTATGACATTGAAGATGATGACGTTTAATAGGTGGAGGGGGAAACCGCCAAAGCACTGTAGGAGATTCACAGCGCGTGAAAAACGTGTGCATGAGTTGTTGTAGGAACTGTTTTTAAGAAACCAGTTTATTTGGTCAGCTTGGTCAGTTTTAACTTCTCAACTACGAAGCAGCCACAGAAAGTAACGCAACACTCACATCTTTCTATCTGTATGAGGAACACGTTTAGAGTAGAGACCTTAAATTCTGTAAATAGGCATAATTCTGAAAATGAAACGATGGTATAGAACATTTATGGTACAACACAAGGAGATCTTTATTATATATTTGTATATATATATAGCTGTGTGTCTATGATATGACCAATTCAAAGATGCGAAGGACTGAAACAAACCGTGTGCGCATTTCGTACGGAGAACCTCCACCAGTGCCAGTCTGGTTTTGCGCAAAATACCTAAAAGTATCCAAACGGACACAGATATGGAAATTAGTATTTAAAATATTCCATCGCAATCCACGAGGAGCATCACCTAACTGCTCGGCATCGCCTCCTCTTTTCTTGTGCTGTGAGTTACTTGTGCGCAAAGGTAACACAAGCAGCTCTCCAGGCGCATGGGAGGAGTGAAGAGAACCGCATCGAGCCCGGCCCCTGTGCTGGAAACATATATAACACACGCTGGTTTTCCAGCTCGGACAGAGTAACTTTCAGTGCCTAGAAATCAGAACACAAGGCATATTCATGATATTGTCTTGAATATTGGCAAGATATCTGAGACTGAACCATCTGAACATACAGAAACTCAGTTCACTTGAACTTTTTTTTTTCACTGAGAAAGGGAAAAAGGAGAAAGATTTCATCCATTGTGAGTTTTTTTGTTTGTTTTACCTTTTTTTTTGAATTATTGCTTTCCTAAACAACCTACTGAGAAATCATGTTTTGAAACATAAATTAGATTTTTGGTTGTCCAAATCAGAATTGGAACTTTACAGCAGAATCAAGAGATGGCATTATCAGAGAGCGAGTTTGGCATGAAGGGAAGCAGCATTATAAGGGAATGGAGTGGACAAGTCCAACCAGCGCTCATCATTTCCTTCATTTTTCTCTTCTGCCTGGAGGCCTGTCTGTGGATCCGCAACCTTGCTCTCAAGAAAAGGCTGCCAGGGCCCTTTGCATGGCCACTAGTGGGCAACGCCATGCAGCTAGGCCAAATGCCCCATATTACCTTCTCCAGGCTTGCAAAGAAGTATGGCAATGTCTACCAGATCCGACTGGGCTCCAATGACATAGTGGTGCTGAACGGACACACAGCCATACGACAAGCTCTCATACAACATAGCACAGAGTTCGCAGGAAGACCAAACTTCATCTCCTTTCAAATTATATCTGGGGGGAAAAGTATGACATTCAGCAGTTACAGTGAACAGTGGAAGGCACACCGGAGAGTAGCTCAATCTACCTTGAGAGCTTTCTCATCTGCAAACAGCCAGACCAAGAAGGCCTTTGAACAACATATTGTGGCAGAGGCCATGGATATGGTTCAGAACTTTCTCAGGCTGAGTGCAGATAGATGTTATTTCAACCCATCACATGAATTTACAGTTGCTGCTGCTAACGTCATTTGTGCTCTCTGCTTTGGAAAACGTTACGGGCATGATGACCCGGAGTTCAGGGCACTTCTGGGTAGGGTAGATAAGTTTGGAGAGACAGTGGGGGCTGGGAGCTTAGTAGATGTCATGCCTTGGCTTCAGTCTTTCCCGAACCCGGTGCGAAGCGTCTACCAGAACTTCAAGACTATCAATAAGGAGTTCTTTGCTTATGTGAAAGACAAAGTAGTGCAGCACAGAGACACATATGACCCCGATGTAACGCGAGACATGAGTGATGCAATCATTAGTGTGATTGAACATGGAAAAAATAACATGTTGTCTAAAGACTTTGTGGAGGGAACCGTGACAGATCTGATTGGAGCAGGGCAGGACACCGTATCTACGATTATGCAGTGGATGTTGCTGCTCTTAGTGAAGTACCCAGCCATGCAGACCAAGCTCCAGGAGCAGATTGATAAAGTGGTTGGCCGTGACAGACTGCCCTCAATGGAGGACAAGATCAACCTGGCCTACCTGGATGCATTCATCTATGAGACCATGCGCTACACCAGCTTCGTGCCTGTCACCATCCCCCACTCCACCACCACAGACGTCACCATCGAGGGCTTCCACATCCCCAAAGACACAGTGGTGTTCATCAACCAGTGGTCTGTGAACCACGACCCACAGAAGTGGCAGGACCCCCACATCTTCAATCCCTCAAGGTTCCTGGATGAAAATGGAGCCCTTAACAAGGACCTGACCAGCAGTGTAATGATTTTCTCCACAGGGAAGAGGAGATGTATTGGTGACCAGATTGCCAAGACAGAGATCTTCCTGTTCTTAGCCATTCTTCTGCATCAGTGCACATTCAAGAGTAACCCCTCTCAGACTCTCACTATGGACTGCTCATACGGGTTAGTACTGAAGCCTGTCAAATTTTCAGTTACAGCCAAACTAAGAGGGAGACTCCTTGGCTTTGTGTCACCAGCATAAATTAAAGAATGACTTGCCAGCCCCTGATGCTCAAAGCGAGCAAAGACTGATACATTTTCAAAATATATGACATATAACATTGAGCATTAATAAACAAGCACTGAATGTGTTGTATATTTAATATTTAAAGATTATTCACACATTTTAGGTAAGATGTATCTTTTATTAATGGAAAAAAATGGTCATCGTATCGTCTGATAGTTAAAAGGAACTGAGACAGTCTTCATCTCTTCTTGACTATAGGTAAAATCTGTATATTTACATTGTGTATTCAATATCCTGTGTCTAAACAATATAAGCTATGTGAAAAAAAACTTTCAGCAAGCAGTGCATAATTGTCAACATTAATAAAGTCATTAAAAAAATATGTACTTTAGAATTGTTGATTTGCAGAAAACTGCTTTGATAGCTTCAGGTTCCTCTTTTGGTTCCTATGATTTGAAGAAAATACTGTATATGTATATGATTTACTCAGATCTGTATAAAGACGTATAAAATGTGGATTATGAGTACTCATAACTGATGTATTTCAGGTATTTTAAATATTAATCATCTACCTTACATGTAAAGCCATCTACTGTATCCAGATTAAAAGAATAAATAGCTTGACAATGTGTAGGTAGTAAGAAAGTAATGATCATAATCTAGTAGTTACCATGCAGTAAGTGAGACATTGCGTCACTGGGATAAATTAAAGTGAATTTTGTGGCTCTTATGGAGAGTGTCCATAAGAGATCTTGGCCAAGTGGACTTACTTAGTCTTTTTCTTCCAAATCCTGTTTTTATATTTCACCTGTCATTACAGCCTAACTCACACTGGTTTCCAAGAAATTACTCATGATGAAATATTTTGTAATAACACTTTTTTAAGTGCTGCTGCAAGCTATGCCATTAATTATGTATTGAGAATTGCATGTATTGAGAAAATAATTCAGCTCTTTTAAAGCAAAGAAATAAAACTATTTTTGAATGTCCATGCAAGCAGCCATATAAATTATGCATTGTTTTTTCCTTTCTTTATACTAATTGAAAATAAGCTAATTTTGAAGTGAACTAAATAAAAGTTACAACTTAAAAACAATGTGTAACAGCGTTCCTCTGTTTTGTCTCAACTCATATCTCAGGATATTTGTTGCACTTATCATCAGATTACTTGAGCTACAGATTCATAAGGTTCCCAGGGCTAAGCATGAGCAAGCAATTGAAACTGTATATTATGTTTCTGTATTAGTAATGCTGACATTGCATAGTTTATAACAAAAAACAAACACTTATACAAAGTCTTAGTTATATGTCATATAATGCATTAAAAAATAAAACACAAAACGTTTGAATCATTATACAGTATATATGGAATACCTTCTCAGAGAAATTAGACCCCATACATGAACAGTATTGCCTAGATTGAATATTATTCAGCTAATGATACCTTCACATATCTTCACATACCATGCCATGTCAAATACAAAGAGGGAAAAGACTGCAGTAATAATATTCAATGAATTCCCAGTAGACTGCATTCCAGTGATGCCCATAAATTTGCACATGGCAAAAAAAGAGCAATTCTACCTTAATTCTACCATAAGTCTACCTAATATCTTGAACACATTTTGCACTTTGTCATGTTTTGATGCATGAAGAAATGATATGAGTTGGCATGATGGCACATCAGACGGTGTTTTGCTCACAACTCCAGGGACCAGGGTTCCAACCTGAGCTCCGGTTACTGTCTATGTGGAGTTTATTTGTGCTTGTTCTGCCTGTGTCTGTGTGTGTGTTTCTTCAGGTACTTCAGTTTCCTCCCACCACCCAATGAAAAGCCGGTTTGTAAATTGGCTACTCTAAATTTCCAGTAGCTGTGTGGGAATACAATTTTAACAGTGTATAAGTGTGTGTGATGCCCTGTGATGGGCTAGCTGGGAGATCTAGCGTGCTTTCCTGTTTTGTGCAACCATGACCAGGTTAAAGCTGTTACTGAAAATGAATGAATGAATGAATGAATGACATGTTATTCTTATTTGAAACAATGAAGGAGAGTACACTTTTGTGGCTGAAAGACCTTTATATTCTTTTCCTACCTGATGATAAATTGATATAAAAAATACCTATAAATAAACATATAATGATTTAATACCTATTTCTTTCCTGCAGTTTTGTTTACAGGGTCCTATCTAAAAGCATCCATAGCACTGTTAGAGAGAGAATTTGGTGTGAATTAAAGTATCATAAAGGAATAGAGTGGACAGGTTTAACCAGTTATCATGTCCTCCTTCGTGTTCTTCTGCATGGAGGCCTCTCTGTGGATCCGATCCCTCACTTCAAGAAGCAGCTGTCAGGGCCTTTGCCTGGCCATGGTAGGCAATTTGAAGGCAGACCCAAATGTCTGGTTTTTCAAGCATTCTCTGGAGGAAATAGCATGTAATTCAACAGGAAAACCAAGAAACATACCTCAATCCATCAGCCAAACCAAGAAATTTACTTTTTCTTAGTGAGTCACATTGTGACACAGGCCCTGGATCTAAATTACTCATTTGTAAAAATAAGCCTAGGAGCGCAGTATCTCAGTCCCTCACATTAGTTCACAGTTGCTGCCACTAACATAATTTGCACTGTCTGGTTTGAAAAAACTATAACAAGGCATTTCTTGGTAGGATTAATACCTTTGGTGAGATGGGAGGTTGAGAGCAGTCCTTGATTTCAAATTCAGTTTTTCCTGAACCCTACTGAAAATGCTGATCATTTTTCAAAGCTTAAAAGACCTGAACAAAGACATCTTCAACTTTGTGAAAAATATGGTGGCAGAACACAGATAAACATATGATTCAGAGATTATGATCATTGTGACAGAATGTGCAAAGGAGGAAACTGGGCTTGCCAGAGTATCACTCAGGCTTACACAGTCTCTACTGCTATACACCAAAAGTTACTCTTTCTGCCAAATTTCCAGCCTTGCAAAACAAGTTTCAGGAGCAGATTAATAAAATGGTTAGTGAGCCATGCCAGATTGTCCTCATATGAGGACAGAACAGGTAGGACAATATGTCTTCAATCTTTCTAGATTTATGGATAAAAAGTAGGCCCTTAAACATGTGCATAAACATTTTGTATCCACTATACCAAAGGTATCCATGATATCATATACAGTATATACAGTTGAGGCCAAAAGTTTACATTCGCCTAGGCTAAACATATCCGGTCTCAATTTTTAACAACTTCACACATTTCATCTTACCATACATTTCTTTTGGTAGGTCAATTAGGGATCTAGTTTGTTCACATGAGAGGTAATATTAAAACAACTGATTAGAGACTGGTTTATTTCAGCTTTAATTCACTAAATCAGAATTCCAGTAGGTCAAAAGTCAACATACACCAAGTTGACTGTCTCTTTTTACAGTCTGGAAGATTCCAGAAATTTATGTAATGAATTTTAGAACCTTTTTGTCCAAATTTCATAATTAGGAGTTAACTGAGAGTGCAACTGTGACTGTAAAAGGGCCTACCTTTATAGACAGTGCCTTTTTGGCCATGATACCATGGAAAAATTCAAGCAACTCAGCAAAGAACAAATAAAATGTGGACCTTCACAAGTCCAGTTCCACCTTTTGAGCAGTTTCCAAAGAACTGAAGGTACCATGAGCATCTGTGCAAAAAATGCGTGCAAAAATAAAAATCTTGGGACAACACAGACACTGCATCATTCAGGAAAGCGGCACGAATTAACTCCCAGGGGTGAACAAACAACAATGGAGCTGTTGAAGGAGTTGGAGGCATCAGGTACCAAAGTATGTACGTCCACCATTAAGAGAGAGTCCTACATTGCCATGGCCTGAACGTCTGTCGTGCAAGGAAGAAGTCCATACTCCAAGACAGGCATAAAAAAGCCAGACTGAAGTGTGTAGGTAATCACAAGCTATTTGGAGGAGTGCTCTCTGGTCACATGAAACAAAAATTGAACTGTTTGGCTGTAATGTTCAGCACTTTGTACAGAGAAAAAAGAGTGAAGCTTTTAATCCGAAGAACACCATCCCAACTGTGAAGCATGGAGGTGGTAGCGTCATGTTGTGGGGGTGTTTTGCTGGAAAAGGGACTGGTGCACTTCAGAAAATAAATGGCATAAGGGAAAAGGATTATCTAGAAATACTGAAGCAACACCTTAAGACAACAGCCAGTTGGGCCTTCCAGCAGGACAATGATCCTAAACATACCTCCAAAGTTGTAACAAAATGGCATAAAGACAAAAGTGAAAGTATTGGAGAGGCCATCACAAGTCCTGACCTGAATCCCATAGAAAATTTGTATTTTTTTAATTAAAAACCATATTGCAAGTTTATAGTTTATTCTACCAGAATAAACAAACTGTCAAAATACTAATAAGTGTTGATATGAACATGAATCTGAAATATACTTATTTATATTTCCATTTCCCTCTCTAAACAAACACACACACACACACACACAAACAGCTCACATACAGAAGGGAGACTCTAAAAGAGAGGCTTGTTTTCACACCAGCTAATTCAGAACAGGCAACATGTTGTTATCCCCTCACTCCTTCTTCCTTACTGGACAGTACAGAGCCCTGAGTGGGGTGATGATACAGTTCATACAGAAAGGCACTTTCCAAGTACCTTCCCCAGTGCACACATCTACAAAGTTCACATACAGGCCTTCATCTGAAAGATGGCCTTTCTCCTGTATGCCCCTTCCACCTAGGCCCCAGACCAACTCAGTTTTCACTCTGACCAAAAAATGTACAAGTTCCACCACACTTATTTTTAAATGGAACATATTTAAAACATCTTTTTCCAGCTGCTAAATACATAGTATTAGAAAGAAAACCACAAGAGATATCATACATTAGGTTATGCAAACAGAAGAGTGAGTATGACTAAAATTAAGCTCTAAAATTGTTGTGGATCTCTCACTCTCAAAAACATTTATCTCTGACACTCACCATCCACCAAGAAAGATTTCCTCCTTCCCCCATCTCATTCCTTACACGCAAACCACTAATGAAACTCTTAGTGTCTGCACCTGGCTTCTTCAGCCTGGGTCTGATTTCAGCACTGTTACCCAAATCCAGTACCCTTCACATTTATCCTCTAATGTTCACTGTGGACTACAGAACAAAATGCAATTAAAACAAAGAAAACCGTCTCCAAGCTGTGAATAAACAAAGGCAAACTAATAGAGTTGTATATTTGGTCCTGACCAGGAGACAACTGAAACCAAATGGCAAAAATTAATTGAAGACAGCCTTCTGTCCTGAAACACTAAATATGGAGGAAGCTGGCCACTGTGCTTCTAAACATTTCCTTCTGACATCTGCTCTGGACTGTAGCCATGGGTGGGCATACAAATTAATCTCTAAATTAACCTGTTACTAATCACACACCTCATTTTCACTTTACATTTGGAAACGTTGTTAACAAGAATCTGTTGTTTACAACTGTAATTTGAAGGTCACAATGGCAGCTATTAGGAACAAGGGCCTTGCCAATGGTGCACAAAGGGGTTTCTGTTTACAAGCCAAGGCATGTTTCAAGAACATTGAAGGCATCTTGGCAAAGCTAGGGATAAATAAAGAGTAAGGTAAACACACTCCAGTAAACACAAACAAATGTGTCTAAAATGTTTTGATTGGTTGTTGTTGATATGGTAATATTATGAGCAGATGTACATTATACAGTAAAAATATGAGTAAATTCATTGCTAAACAAACAAACAGTAAAATGTGCATTATATAATATTTGACTGATTTTAATGCTGGCTTTAGCTTGAGTTTGATATGCAGTCTCTAGGACCTTATCCAAATAATGAGTAATGAAATAATATGCATCAAAAATGAGTATTATAATACATGTCAATTAAACATAAAATTAAAAACCGATTAATCATATCTGTCAGATGTTTCAAATAGTAACTATTTCAGTATACTTTGACTGTGCACAGCCTGGTATGAACATGCAACTTCCTTGAGTTCTCATTTAATATATTTATTCTCAAAATAGTTTCATGAGGATTCCTCATTTAACCGCAATAATATTTTTTCTCTTTCTCGGAAATCCCTGAGGAATTATGTCATAACTATAAACATTGCATAAGCCTAACCATATTCTTCCAATAGTCATTACAATTTCAGTGCCACATCCTACAGAAATTTTCTCATTATGATTGCTTATTTTAAAAAGTTCTGTACACTGTGCAGAGAACAATGCTGTGACATTTTTCAAAATGACCATAAATAAATTAAAGACAAATGTAATCTACACAGGAACTGAAAAACATGACCACATGTTACCCTTAACTCTCGCTGTAGACCTACATCTACATGTACATAATGAGCACTATTAATGGGCACTGACTTATGGATAGTAAAAATTTAGGAATAAACTGGTCACTAATTTATGAAGACATATTTGTGCTCTTCTGAGACATGCCAGTTTTATAGCTTCCAGAATTGAGTCAGATAGTTTAATACATAACTCTGTGCACTGTTAAAGCATGGCCTGTTGGGCCAGACTGGGAAGACGCTACATAAGTGCCCCCTGTGATAAATTTTTATTGGGGGAATTAGATTGTGTGGAACCAGACAGCAAGCAGTTCACCCATACCAACTAGCACAGCTAACATTCATGGTAACAATAGCATCCTTGCAGGGGAAAGAGGAGCCCTAGATGACCTTGGACTTGAAAAACCAAGTCAAGTCATTCTGGAAAAGTATCCAGTCATTTTGTGCAAATCATTTAAAGGGAGAACAAATTGCAATATTCAGTGATTGCCAATGCTGCCTTCTGCTTTAATTTCAGAAAATTTTGAATAAGCTCAGCCTCATCAGATCCAACCTGCACAACTACATTTTTTCAATACTGGAAGCATGCTTGAAGGGCTGGAAAAACATACTAGCTCAGTACACTGTAACAGAATCCAGCAGCATTGGACAGTCCTGGTCAGTGTTTTTTGGAAACAGTAAAAATAAATATTGGATTTGACAGTTGCAGAACTTGTTAAAAGAAAGCACGCTGACCAGTTTATTCACACTGAAATGTAGGCATCAGAAAATGACAAGAAACGTGCAATATTGCAGCTGAACAAATTACATGTGTTAAAGATGAACAAGCAATACATTGTACAGCGACAATGTTTAAGAGCCTGAGTATCATATCTCGAATAATCAATCCCAGAAAGGTACTTAAGAGCAGAGTGCTCTAGAAAGCTCTGAAAAGGTGGAGGAAGATGGTTAATCCTTTATGGATTATAAATAATAGCAGAGCACGAATGAAGGGCAAATAGAGGCACTAATAGAAGTTTGCAGATAGGCTACATGATTCAGTTAGCCTGCTGATTTTACGGACCTTTAGCCAACAGTTTCTGCTGCAATCAGAGGGGCTCAAGAGAAGTTTGGCACAGTAAGTTTTTTTGTTTTCTTTTGCTTGACTGCCAAGCAGCCTGGTCTAGAAAAGGCATTTTCAATCACTGACCAACTGACTGTTCCATATTATTATGCTGTGTTGGAGGTGAAGTTGCAACTTATAATTCCCTGCCTACAACCAGTAAAAACTGACGAAAACATCCCCTCAACTTGAAAGTTCAACTCATCAACTCGGGGTAATCTTTTCAACTACCAGTTCCTTCCCAGTTTACAGAGTGATGTCAAATCAACATGGCCGCACACACTGTGAACAGTGTAAAGTGTCTGTTCTCTACTTTTCTCTAGTTTATAGCAGTATTGGCTTTAGATCAGGTAATATACAGACACAGAACTTGTTTAAATCTATAACATTGACCATGCTAATCGCTTTTGAGAAGGTAATCATGAACATTAGTTATCACTAACGTTAGCTGGTTAGCTTGTTGTAACACTACTCGCTATTGTGCGCTGTTGTTGCTTTACTGCAATTCAGTCCAAAATGTTGTATAAATGTTGAAAGTTTACTAAAGTAGAACAGTACCAGTAACCACTCAGGCCTGTAACTGTAAAAGTATGGTTAAAGTAGCTTTTTATGAGCTTTACATGCTTTGACAGAGTGTGGAGGCCTCCATGGTTTTTTTCCACTTCGCACGTCAAAAGTGCCAAGGTGGAAAATAATATTATTACAACTTGCAAATTACCACTTACAAGGCATCATGGTTGCAGCATTAAAACATAAGTGTATGGCATTAGATCGGGACATCTATACACTAGGTGGCATTATGCACTTAAAACATAGGTCAGAAATTCATCAGTAAATTCTGAGAAAAGTAGCAAAGAATGCCTATAGTGTCTCGCTGCAGTCATGCACTTTGAGCTTCAGTGATATTGAATGCACGACCTGCCACCAGTCAGTGGTAAATTACCGTTTGTAGTTTTTTACTATTTATGTTGAGAATCCTAATTGGTATTTTTGTGATAGTTATCATTTTCTGACTAAATCACCATGACAATAATTAATAACATTATTTCTATGTAACACCAGCTCATGTCATGACACCTCCATGCCAGCAGAGGACCCCTCTCCTGAGTACTAACTGCCACTTCCTGTTTCATTGTCACTTCCTGTCTATGCCCTATATGTGAGGTCTTGCTCTTGTAAGCTCTGAGCTGCTGTTCTTGACTGAAATCTGTATGTTTAGTCTTTGCTTTGATATTTGATTCCCCTTCAGATTTTCCGATGGCCTTCGGTGTATTGTGGTTATTCTGTGTCTTGACCCTCTGCATGTTTAACCTAGATTGCCTAGTGGATTATTAACAGCTCCAGCACATGGAACCTAACACATTTCCTGTGTCTCCATTATTACATTCTATATAACAAAGCTAAAATTATGTCCAAAATATAGTTCTAAAATAAAGACTCCTTGAGGGTGGCAGGGTGGCAGGGTGGCACCGTGGGTAGCGTTTCTGCCTCACAGCTCCAGGGTCCCTGGTTTGATCCTGAGCCCAGGTTGTTGTCTGGTTATGTGGAGTTTTGCTTGTTCTCCCTGTGTTTGCAAGGGTTTCCTCTGGGTTCTCCAGTTTCTTCTCACTGAATGAATGCATGAATGAATGTGTGTGTGTGTGCATGTGTGTGCACATGGTTCTCTGTGATGGACTGGTGTCCCATCTGGAATGAATTTTGCTCCTGGGGTAAGCTCTGGGTCCTCTGTGACCCTGACCAGGATAATGCAGCTACTGGAGACAAATGAATACTTTTTTTAAGCCAAAAAAAAAATTTTTTTACATTGCAAAGCACTAATGTATGTATGGAACCCTGCTTTGTTTTTGGCTTAAAAAAAATTATTCATTCATTCATCTTAAGCAATTGCATTATACTTTGTTTTAAAGAAAAAAGTACTGGAGACAAGAACGAAAAAAGATTGCATGCAATCCTGCAGGCTGACTAAATTGGCCATGCAAGAGTTTTCTCTTTGTTGAGGCATTTTATTACAGACACCACCCAAAGAAACAAGCAGCGTGAACAGGCTAGGGCTAAACTGATATTTTTAGAAAGTGTTTTCATCAGTTTCTGTAGCAAGCTATCATGTATAAAATGTTTATCACACTACACTTTCAAAAAAGTGGTGGGGGCTCATCCCCAGCCTATGGAAGACAGAAAGTGCTAGATGCAATTAAGGACAATATTATTGTTTACACAGCACCTGAGATCTATTTTTACTCCAAAACCCTTGATAAAAACGCAGGGAAGAAAAGTTACAATATCTCATCAGGATGTTTCCAGGTACATGACCAGACACATGCTGTCTAAATCAGTCAGCATTTTTCTGAAGCCTGGTTATGATTACCCATAAACCCCTTCTCTGTCTCAGGATGCAAAAATACAAATATGCTTCAATGCATAAGTTTAAACCAACCTTAAGTAGCTCACATAGAGGCATTACTTAAGTAGGGAAAGTGACAAGGAGTAAGGGCACCAGACATGGGCAAGAGTCAGGCAGAAGAGGTGTTATCTTCTTATGTCCCCAGTTGTTCTGTGCAAACATACACACATTCTGTGTGTGACAGGCCTGACACAGAGCAGCTGTTAATACTGACTGGTGCAACAGCTGTTAATAATGACTGGTTCATCTGCAAAAATAAATAGAAAATACATATAACAACTCGACTACCACATAAACACTATACAACATTCCACTCTTGTTTTAACAGGCAAATTTTCATTTTACACTGTAAAACATGATAGCCCCATTAAGTTATGTGAACTTATTTCTTCTCTTTAACTCCAATTGTCATGACAAGTTTTGGATATTGAACTCACGTTTCTAAGTTTTCAAAAATTAAACTTAAAGTAATCCATTGTCTTGACTACTTGTGAGTTTTGTCTGGGCTGTCAATGTTCATTTAACTCATGTGTATAAGTTATAAGTTGAAAAAGGGGAAGGGGAAGGAGGAGGGTTGATACCAAGGAAATACCATGAAATACAGAGACGTTGCCGCCATTTTTGAGTTAGACATAACTATTACTATAAAACGCTGATACCATTGAAGCATGATGCTAAGCAGTTTTCCACAGAAGATAAGCCATAATATTCCAATGACAGCTAAAATACTACTTACAGTGGCGGAGGGATGCACCTGTGACCTGACTACGACTACAATTTGAGACAACTGCAAAGCGGAGTGTAGCCAGCTGGAGTAGCTACATGAATTCCTGTTGAGTAACACAAAAGCGGCATTTACATTACATTTTCCATTACATTTTTGTAACTTTGCTACTATGCGTTCCCATTTTTATTTTGATCTTTGTTATTAGATTCATGTGAAGACAGAGATAGTCTCTGAGAGGCTAACTAAATGAGAGACCTTGTTAATAAAAAGAGATCTTGTTTAGTTATATATAAGATAATGTTAGATATCTCACAAAAAACAGACTATAAAAGATATTTGTGTCTAAATTATACTATTTTTGTAGAATGTGACTTCTGCAATAATGTTATAGTTAAAAGAGTCTATATGTATTTATCAATCTGTCTAGCTAAAAAAAGACACAATCGCTATGGATCAAATCAAAACAAATCAAAATTTATTGGTCACACAACCATACACAGTACGATGTGCAGTGAAATGCTTTTTACGACTGTCCGGTGACATAAAACAGTATTTACTTACATAGAAAAAAAAAAATATATATATATAAAATAAATACATAGAAGCTAGATGGAAAAAAATGTATGAACTGCATGTGGTATAAAGTGTAGATATAAAAAGATAAAAAGCTAACAATATAATATAATATAATATAAATATTTATAAATACGGGATATGCCATGTGTATTGACAGGAACGTTGGGTGTGTGGTTGTTGTGCAAAGAAATCCAAAGTATGTATGCATTAATAGCTATAGGTGTTGTCCTGGTTGAGGTGTAGCTGTTATCTAACAGGCTATAGCTGTTATCTAACAATCCGATATAGCTAAATCGCCACTATAGATGTTATCTAACAGGCTAAATACCGGCAATAAACATTAGAAACCTATGAGATGGCACAAAATGTAAGAGTACATACTGTTTGACAGTTTAACACATTTGCATAATGTTTCTCTATTTGACACATAATTAATAATTAGGTTACCTAATAAACACAATATTCCAATTTCCTCCAATGTTCCTCTTCTATTGTAAGAAAAGATTTGACTTCTGTGGCAGAGCCTGCTTGTGGCATCATTAGAGGCAGACAGTACAGATGATATATCAATTCAATTCAATTTTAGTTACAGTATATAGAGCTTTTAACAATGGACATTGTCACAAAGCAGCGTTACAGAAATCCAGATATAAAATTTACAATAAAATTTTAAATTAATCGTATCTGCAGCCAGAACCCTCTCAAGACCCTCTCTGCTACTGCATTATTTTTCCTCACTTATATTCTGAGAAATTCCGCCTTCTGTGGTAGTGTGCTAGTAGCTCATACAAGTAGTTCATTTGAGAATATTATAATATATTAATACGCTTCTGATGCTTATTAAGTTCCATGTATAAATAGTATCATTATTGATTGTGAGATGAACAGTATTCATGTGCATTATCATTAAAAAGACCATGAGGGGCTGGCACACAAAATGAAGCCAACTGGGCCTGAATACATCCCTCTGCAAATCGATCATAGACTCAGATAGTGTTAGCAACATCACACTGAGCACTGGAGACCTCCAGGGCTGGGTGGTCAGTCCACTGCTCTTCACTCTGCTGACTCATAACCACACATGGTTTTTGCAACTTGCTGGATAGAAACTAATCAGTCAACAAATTTGCTACTTTCTCATTTCCTTCCTGACAACTAAAAAAAAACACAGAACA
>CM040463.1:20406545-20420363 GCA_022758105.1 Pangasianodon gigas | reverse complement strand
GATCATAGACTCAGATAGTGTTAGCAACATCACACTGAGCACTGGAGACCTCCAGGGCTGGGTGGTCAGTCCACTGCTCTTCACTCTGCTGACTCATAACCACACATGGTTTTTGCAACTTGCTGGATAGAAACTAATCAGTCAACAAATTTGCTACTTTCTCATTTCCTTCCTGACAACTAAAAAAAAACACAGAACACAATTTACATAACGCAAATTACATAATGATTTCCTCCACACTTATCAAAAACAAATGATAAAATACAATTTTGTAAAGAAATAGTCAGATATAATTTTGTTTCAAATACATGCATCAGAGATACTGTTCACATGCTGCCATCACTGCTCATGACTATGCTCCAAACGGCTCAAATCAGATAAAGATTGCTGATGACGTTACAGGTTTGGTCTTAATTAGCAGCAACAATGAGTCATAATACAGATAGAAGGCTGAGCAGATTGTGGATTGGTGTAGAAACAACATCTGTTGCTTTATGAGGACATTACGAAGATGATTTTTAAGCTCAGAAGGACTTGCAGTACTCAGTCCCCACTGCACATCAACAGCGTTACTATAGAGACGGTCAGGAGCTCCAATTTTCTTGGTGTGCACATCACAGATCTCACGCTGAACCTCAACACCACCTAACTAAACAAAAAAGCCCAGCAGCATCTTCATTTCCTGCTGAGACTGTGAAAGCAAAACTATCCTCCAATCTTTACTACACTGCAAAACAACTATCTAGTAAAAACAGCTTGAATAGAAACAGATTTATGTAATATTTCTTATTATTACAAAACAAATATAAGACCATTAAACCTATTTCTAGACACTTAAGTTTAAAATTGTCATTGCCTTAGCTGATAAATGTGCATGTTTTGAGAAATAAATGCCTGAAAGTAGCTAAATTATCTGCTAATAGACTACTCTAATTTAAAAGTTGCAGTAAAAAAAGGGGTGGCTTGGTGATACAGTGGGTAGTGTTGCTAAAGATATGTTTTTGCAGTATATCTCCTATAGGGGACCATTTCTTTCTACATGTTATGTATGATATATTCAAGTATTACTGAAAATAAGTGGTTGTAAGATTGTAAACTATATACTTTTCATAGCCACAAAAACCAATGTTGCCAGACACTAGATATTTTACTGTGGTACTATAATGCCCCAGACGACTGCCAGAGGTGGTGAGAATCACCTGGATATCTTCTTGCTAAGACCTTCCAACAAAGTCATGAAGTATGATTGAAGTATGACACTGTATATGCAATAATTACCTCTATTATACAGTCATATTTTCTGGAGCCTTGTCTCAAAATCAGTGCTGGTTCCAAATTACAAGGAACTCTGGTGGTTATCAAGGGTTTATAGAACCATAGTTACAAATGCTACTAATTTACTATTTTACCCCTCCTAACTGGGTGCTGAGGATCACCTGAATAACATATGCCACAATGTCACTGCCATGTAAAGGAGGCAAAGGCGGATGCAAGTGCAGACTTTTAATTTGCACAGTGTAAAATAAGCAACTACAACGGTGAGTAA
Source organism: Pangasianodon gigas (assembly GCA_022758105.1). NCBI lineage: Eukaryota > Metazoa > Chordata > Actinopteri > Siluriformes > Pangasiidae > Pangasianodon > Pangasianodon gigas. The sequence continues at coordinate 20,418,817 of CM040463.1, read as the reverse complement.
ACACAAGACAACAAAACATACAGACTATGAGCAAGACTATGGCAGGCAAAGTAACAACAGACACAACATCAACATCAGCAGAAGCTTGACAAACACAGAAAAACTTGAACTGAAATAGTGGTTCTCATTTGGGTCAAACAGGAAACAGGTGTGAGTGAACAGTGGAACATGTGACGTGGTCATGTGATGTGCAGTGGCTGATGGGTACTGTAGTTCAGCGCCCTTTATGCGCTAACCTGACAGAGCCCCCCCTTAACATGTGGCTCCCAATGCGCGAAACACCGTCACGAGGGGGGACCTGGACAGTCCTCCGAGAAGGGATGGGGCCCTTAACTCCAACAGAATTTCCCAGGAGTGATACCTTTAGCATAGCTGGAAGGAAGCATGGAGTCCTCCACAAGGCGATGGGGTGGCGAGATCTTCGGGGGGGGCAACGTCATCCTCAGAGCCAGAGGGGGGCGATGTCCTCCACAGAGCCGGAGGAGGGAGTGACATACACCGCGAAGCAAGGGAGATGAGCAATGTCCTCAGCGGCGCAAGGAGGTGGAGTGATGTCCACAGTGGAGCAAGAAGGTGGAGCGAAGTCCTCAGCAGAGTAGGAAGGTGGAGCAACGGCTGAAGTGGAGCCGGGTGGCTAGCGACATCCACGGAGGAGCAGGGAGACCGAGTGACGCCCATGGCGAGGCCAAGATCTGTAACGGCGTCCTCTGCGAGGCAAATGCCCTCAGCGGAGTGGGGAGGCAGAGCGACATCCTCAATGGAGCAGGGAGGCAGAGCGACTTCCTCAAAGGAGCAAGGAAGCAGAGTAACATCCTCAGCAGAGCAGGGAGGCAGAGCAACGTCCTCAGCGGGGCAGGGTGGGAGACAGCTACAGACAGGACAGGAGCCCCCTCCCCAAAAAATTCCCCAAGTAGGCACCTTACCTCAGGCCCAGCCATGAGTTGGTCCAGGAGGGCCTTGAGCCAGTCAAACTGCCTCTGGTTCTCCTGGATCTGCTCCTCTTGAGCACACATGCACTGACAAAGGTCTGCTCCATCCATATTATAGGTCAAGCTTCCTGTCATGTAAAGGAGGCAAAGGCAGATGCAAGTGCAGACTTTTATTGCGAATGGTGTAAAATAAGCAACTACAACGGTGAGTTTTAACAAACAACAAAACATACAGACTATGGGCAAGACTATGGCAAGCAAAGTAACAACAGACACAACAGCAACGGAAGCTTGACAAACAGACACAAAAATTTGAACTTAAATAGTGGTGCTCATTAGGGTGAAACAGATGTGAGTGAACAGTGGAACATGTGACATGGTCATGTGACATGCAGTGGCTGATGGGTTTCTGTACCCTTTATGCGCTAAACTGACAGTCACCTTAGGACTAACTGGAACACACCTTAGGACTAACTGGAAAGGTGTTTAGAGATGACAGCCACATTCACGCTACTGGAATGGGCATTGTTAACCTTTTAGAACCTGGAGAAAGGGGATGCTCAGATAGCAGCAGCACACACTTCCTGGAGCATGTTGTAATGGCCACCACATACACCTAGGCTTCCCTCTGTCTCTGTCAATGAAAAAAGTTAGAATTTGGGAATTGGGCAATGCACTGGATCTAGTCAATGAGGTGCACACCATTTGTAGAACAGCTTCCACCAAAGGCCTTATTGGTACTATGGGATCTTGTGTTTGGGAATGTTTCCTGGATTGCTAGGCCACAGTCCTCCATTTGTGGTTAATTCCAAGGGCCAAAACCACAGGCACAGATGCCAAATTTCTTCATCAGTTTGGGACAGTGCATGTGCTTGGGGAAGAAGCTACCAGAGTGTTCTGACCAGTAACAAAAGCAGCAATGGTAACTAAGGTCTTGCCATCTATTTCAGTGCCACAAGCAGGACTGTTTTTACTTTTATTGTCAGAGTCTGAGAAAAGAAAATTAAGACAATTTACCTAACTACAGTTATGGAATGTGATGTGGAATTAATGAGGTTCCTTTCATTACTCTAATGAATGTGGATTTTAACACAGATGTTTATATTTACTGAAATAAAGAATCTGGTAACAAGCAGAAACCTAATATGTTATAATGTAATAATAATAGGTCAGTCAAGCCTCCATCTGCCAAAACTGGAAGCGTCCATAAGAGAATTTATTTCAAAACACAGGCAGGTGACTAATTAAAGGAAAAACCAACATAAAATGTTTTTCTAAAGTGGTTTGGCATTATGAGGCACCAGAACAGGTTCAATGCACCTTGGCATAGATTCTACAAGTCTGTGTAACTGTACTAGTGGGATGAATAAAATTCTTCCAAAAGATTCCCTAAATTGGTGTTTTGATAATGATGGTGAAGAATGCTATAAAATGCATCAGTCCAAAATCTCCCATAGATGCTCAGCTGGGTTGAGATCTGGAGATTGCATATTATTTTTTATCATTTTCATACTCATCAAATCATTCAGTGGCCTTTCCTGTCCTGTGGATGGGGACACTGTCATCCTGGAAGAGACCACTTTCATCAGGATAAAAATATTTCATCATAAGGGGACAAGTGGACCCAAACTATGCCGGAAAAAATGCCTCCCCCTAATAACAGACACATCTTTTTCTTTAATTTATTACCTATCTGTAAGTTCTTCAGTTTTTAAGATCTCTGGGGCCTCCACTCTGTTTCTCTCTCATACAATTTATATTGTGAATCTGAAGGTGCCCACCTTCATACCGTACTTGTAAATGTATGCTTCGGATTTAAAACAAAAGAAGGTGCATATTGATGCTCCAGCTTCACTTTTAGGTTCATAAGTCTTTTTTTGGATAAGTCAGTTCTCCTCTCAGTAGCATCTGGTAGCAGTTTCTGCATGTTGATACACGAGGTCACTCAGCGGATGCTGCAAGCTTTAGGTAGTGCTCATGTACTTGGGAGAGATCCAATTTGTTGACTGTCAGCACTGCAGCGTCGTTCCTGCAAATTTCCTGCACATTTAGTCTGATTCCAATAACAGCCTGCTCCAGATACAATAATATCTGGTGTTTATTGAAGACCTACTTTTTCGCCTATGGTTTTTGACAGCGCCATTGATCATCACTGGTCCATCACTGTATGTTACAGTATGGTTTTTTTTTTTTCACCAAATGTACCAGTGCACATGGTCAAAAAATTCTTTTGTTATGGTGGTGCTGTCTAATGCTTAGGAAACTTACAAATTTGAATAAAATAAACTATACATTTCTGAATCTTCTTCTTCTGAATGTGTACAGTTTAACTGAAGAGAATCAGTTTGAATTAGTTAATTCATTCAGTCATTCATTCATTCATTCTTCTTCAGTAACTGCATTATCCTGGTCAGTGATCCAGCAGTGTTTCCTGTGGTGGATCTGGAGCCAATCCTGGCAACACTGGGCGCATTCACCCAGGATGAGACGCCAGACCATCTCAGGGCACCATGCACATATGCATTGACACCTATGGGCAACTTAGTGTAACCCAGTGGTTCTCAACCTTCTTTCAGCCGTGGACACCTAGCATATTCTGACTGATCCCCATGGACCCCCAGCATAATATGTATATATTACAATATAATTATAATGTATATAATGTATAATAAATATAAGAAGTCTACGCCAGACATTTTCATGAACCAAGTGTCAAATATAATAAATTTTCAGTTCAATATTAGATTTTACATACTGCCTGCTATTCACATGGCTTTAACATTAACAGTGATATTTTTGTAACATTAACATTTCATATTACGCATTGACATGCACATTTTATTTCACCCATCAATGTTAAACTTGAAATTGAAGTTTTTGTTCACACATTTTATTGCTAACAATTAAATTGATTATCACTCTGAATTATCATATGTTTATTTAACCCATCAGTGTTGGCCACAATGCAAACCTTGCGCTAATATTGACTCAGTGAACATAGATCGAGGGCACTCCAGTATGAGCAAGCTAAGCTTTGTGAATGCACATGCCTATATAGGTTACTTTAAAAAAATAAACAGTAAGTCTCACAGCTTTTCTGAAATTTAATTGGACTAAAAATGTATTAAAAGTATATTTTGAAATATTTAACAAAAATGCCACATTTTAAGCATTTTTAGAAACAATCCCACTGACTATGTCAATTTACCAAGCCAAATTATGTCAAATTATACAAACAGTCTGTGGACCCATGGTGGAGAAACACTGGTTTAGCCAGTTTGGCTTTCTGCATGTTTTTGGACAGTGGGAGGAAAACGGAGAACCCAGGAGTGTCACGTGATCACAGGGAGAACATGCAGTACTCAGCATACTCAGAACCAGGGACCGCGAATCTGTGAGGTAGCAATGCGACCCGCTGTGCTACTGTGCTATCCTAATTAATTCATATTAGAATAAAATAATCATAGCTGTATTGCATCATCAGTGGTGACAAGGAAACACTGGTGGCCCAATCTGTCTAATCACACCACAGTTCACAATGGGGCACTAGGTGAAAGGCATACACACGATATGCGCACAAGCATGTATGTTTGCCTTTTACATTACACACCGTCACACAAATTTAGCACTGCAAGGGCAGGAGACAGGGTGTCTACTGCAATTCGCTGAGCTGAAAACATGCAGCAGAGGGGAAGCCATTAAAGCAGCCGTGCACTTTGGCTGACTCCCCAGTAGTGAAGGTCCCTTTTTCCTTCTCAATCCCCCTCTCTTCTTCCACCTCTTCCCTCTAACTCCTTATTCTCCTCACTTCCAGGATGCTAGGGGGTAAGATATATAGTCCTGAACAGCACGCCACCTCCAGTGTAGCTTTAAGCCACATTGCCAGTAAAAATAAATAGCTCTGGTCTCCTGTAACACACCACTGCTGCTCTGCATCACAGAGGATCTGCAGGCTGCCAAAAGCAACATTCAGCTTTGTTGAACCTTTTTATATTTCTTTCAAGTGAATGCCTAGTTCAGAAAGGACTCAAGAAAGCATAAGTAGCATGCCAAGCTAACAGGAAGATTTATGTGCAGTAAAACAGACAGCAATACAGGTCAATACACGTATGTTGAAATTGATACATATTGACCATGTTAACCGTTTTGCACAAAAGGTCAGATTTTCCTCATGCCTAATCTCTTCTCTTCTAAGCATGTGTTCAGACGACACTCCAATGGATTTGATCTAAAATGGATCATAAGTTTTTACACAAACTTCTGGAGTCGATGCCAGCTCGAGTGCACACTGTCATTAAAGCAAAAACAGGGACATACCAAATATTAAGAAACTCTGAAATTCATGTAAACGTTTAAAAGATTCTACTTTTCACTCAAGTTGTTGTTAGCAATATAATTTGTAATAAAAATTGTTGTATTAATCTAGAAAGAAATTCAAAATAGGACCGCTCTCAGACCTTTGGACCACAGTGTATGTATGTGTGTGTGTGTATGTATGTATGTATGTATGTGTGTGTGTATGTGTGTGTGTGTATATATATATATATATATATATATACAGTATATACACACACACATACACACACGCACACACACATACATACATACACTTTACATAGTCCTAATAAAGTGGATGGTGAGTGTGTGGGTAATTACTGAATAACACAAATTAATTTGTGAGGGGTCTTGACATTTATTTTAAATGCAATAAGTGCAGCAACCACAGCTATCATTATCCAAACTAGCAGAAAACACATTCAGCCTTGAATTTTGTACCTTTTTTCAGTTTCATAGCTGCAGAAGCTAACCAATACAGATAAGATAATTAAATGTGTGAAAATATTTATATTATTTTATTATACTTTATTTATTAATATTTTTTATCAAGCATCACTCAGTGGAGTTCATGCAATCTTGGGGAATTGTGTGGTTCTGTTTCCCAGAAAGCAGCTGTGAAAACACTCAAGCTGACAAACTCTGACTCATATTTTACACATTCTCATCTTACTCCTTCTCCTGAGACTGACCTAACATCAACAGCAAAAAAATGATACATCAGCTACTTTTTATGATCCATAATTTTATGTCTTCCAACTTAGTATGGTTTGTTCTCCACAGGAGACTTACCAGCAGAACGTGCATGTGAGCTTTCCCGTCTATAAGAAAATGGACATTTGTATTGCCCTAAAATGGTATTAAAATATTTTTCTTCCCATTGACCCATTGACTAAGATCATGAAACAGTGGACAACAGCATCACATACTAAGTATCATTATGTCTTTGAACATTGAAATCAAATAATGCAGGGTTTAATTTTTTATCTGATGTATCAAACCAGGCACATTAAACACTAACACAAAATTTTGGTACCCCTGATATAAATATGCAACAAATGTTGGGAACAAATTCCTGCTCCAGGGGAACTAATTCATGCTCCAGAGTCTTCTTTGGAGCACTGGAGCAACTGTATTTGCACAGTTGATGCTTAAATGCACGACAAGCTGGATGCAGGACAAAAGAAAGATCGAGCAGTGAGCAGGATACATGACATATTTCAGACACAGACAGAAAAAAAGAGACAAAGGTCTTTACACATTCAGTGTTCATAGTCCTTGACTATGTCTGTTTCCAGAAAATACAGTTTATTCATAAATCAGCTTATGTGGAAGAATCAGCTCCAACTCTCAAACCTCATGCCATTAAAACTCTTTGCCAATGCCAACATCTTAGTCTACTACCAAAAAAGCCTTATATGAGGTTAAGTGATGCTCATTTATTGCAGTTAATGTAAAACAAATGTTAGGAATTAACAGCAAAATGAATTAATCTGATAGCAAAATAGGAAATATATGGAATGTGACCTGGAAAGCCAAATTACATGTGCAAAAATTCCTAACACAGCATCCAGAATACAGGTTTACTTTGAGTAAGATCATTCATTCATTCATTCATTCATTCATCCATTCATTCATTCTAGGCAGTGTAGTGGTAGTTAGCTTAGCAGCACAGAGTATCAAGGTTATAACAGCATATTAACAAAAAAATAGAGGTGGAGAATAAAAAGCAATAAAGTGTTACTGTACTTTAAAATTTAAACTCTATAAGTTTCATAAGTGAAAGAAAAAAAGGTAAATAACAACTTACTGAAGGATGGATATTATGTTTTGCAAATGTTTCCAAAAGCCTTCATTAAAAGACATTTAACAAATAAGTTCTAAGTACTTATTTGTTGACTTAATCTACAGTCCGCAGGTAAATTCTGTACATGGATCAGTGACTGAAACAGCATAAAAAGACACAGATAGACAGTATTTATTAATGGCAGTCAGTAGACGTCAGCATAATCAATAATTTACAGAAATTTCTTTTGCTGGAAGAGATAGAACAGGTTATATTATTTCCTAAATGGCAGATTGTCACACTGAGGAAAAAAAGGGTGGGGTGAGATTACACAGGGAGCTCTCAGAGTCAAATGAGTAATGATCCTTTCAACAGTGAGAGAAGAACTATAAGGAAAATTAATATTAAGATTAAGATTAAAAGCAATTCTTGCAAAATGGGTTGCTCTTAAATGAGTGGCCTTCAATAATGGTACCAACTAGTCTGGCTAATGAGCAAGGGGAGTGTAAAATGATACCTTGCATTCACTAATAAACACTGAGTTACCTATTTTGACCATTTTGACCAAAATTTAATAAATTACACTTTCATGTTGGGCTGAGACCTAACAGATTTTTGTTAAATATTTTACGCAGGACACTGTTAGTTACAAGTTAGTCTTCATACAGCTGGATATTGTATGTATCACATACATATTTTTAAGGAAAAATAAAATAAAGCTGGGACTACTTCAGAAACATCGATAATTAAATATTTTTAAGAATTCAATGTTTTATCCCATTTATCCCATTGTAGTATCCTACCTATTACAAGATCTTATCTCAAAATTACACTCAAATATGTAATAGAGTAATCATTTTGCATTCTTTTCATTGTAGGATTAAATGATGTTTCTTTGTAGGCTTAGATATTAAACCTTAGAATTTTGAAATGCTAGATTATATAGCACTGTAAAAATTATTGCACTGCTTAAAAGTAAACTTGCATCACACATCACACATCAACTGTATAGTTGTATACAGTATAGTTGTAATGCTTTAAATGGATACAATGCATTGTATAAAAAAACTGTGCAGTACATATTTCTTTAGGTGAATTGATTAAAATGTTTGCCTACTAAATATTCTCCCTCACAGCTAGTACTGAGGGAACAGAAAGCTAAGGAACAACAGAGAGCGTGGGAGTTCAGCACAGATATGGTGAGAGAATATTCCCTCTGCAGTGGAGGAAAAGTTCCCAAACCAAACAGAGCTGCAATTCAGAGATCTAGGCTTCAGCCACTGGGGCTCCCTTGCTGTGGACATACTAGTCCCTTTACACACAGAGAGGTAAGAAAGAACTGTTAATGGAGTGTAATGGGGGTCTGAGGAAAAAATGGGGGGATTGAGGCAGTGAAGTGTATCCCACTCCTGAGATCAGTTGTTCGACTTTGGTTACATGCTGATGTAAGGACACACACACACACAAATATATATATATATATATATATATATATATATATACTGTATATAGACACACACACATACACACACCACAACGGTGCTCTGTAGTTTAAGTGCACTGCCAAGTCATACAGCTTGAGCAACATGCATGTCCAAAAGTCCCCTAAGGGAGAGAGAAATACGTGACAGACTGCAGGTTGCAGCTTTAAGAGCAAAGGAAATAGAATATTGGCACTAATGTGAAGCAGAAATGGGAGGCAAATATCATTATATTGCTAGTAAAAAAAAAAGGGGCAGTATACCTTTGTTTGATACCTTTTCTGAAGACTCATCTATTGAACGTTTTTGTTTTAGGGTTTTAAACTGGGGAAAAAATGAACCCTGTTTCTTTCAGTCAGCACCGGGCATTCTGATATTATTGACCTGCCATTCTGATATTATTTAATTTTCCCTTCATATTGCTTGATTCAAGGCAGACAACATGAAAGAAATTGTTTTTTGGCATGTATAATTTATAATGTAACTGTAGGCTGTGCATGACATGTGACAGGCTTGCTTCATGAGTTTAACAGAGACCAAAAAGATCACAAAAACACCCAGGTAATGGAAGCAACAGTAAAAGTAGCAATTGTGTCCAAATTCTTTGGCCTCTCCCTTTCTTTTGAAGTTTCAGCACATACAGTAATACTGTGCAAACTGCCTCCTTGTTAGAATTTTCAGACTACATCAATGGCATTTATGTTTGGATTGTCTCACAGTATGAGCATTTGTATCACAAGCACCTTTGTGATGCGATTTTCTCTTGGTGTACAGTGTAAGCCCGACTTAAGGAATAAAACACAACAGGCCATGATGTTATAGGTAAATAATCAAGAACAGGGTGGTGTGATGCAGTCTGACACAGTATATAGCTAACAACAGATAGATATTAGCAATTATTTTTTATTTGAGGGAGAATTCTTGAGTGCCAGCAGATTCTCAATTGGCATAACGGGCATCACATTCCCAGGGCACTAAGACCATGAGGGGGAAAGTCTTGCAACAGTATTACTGCCTTGACAACATTGGCTACTGCACCAGATAAAATTAGAAACATTCAAACAAATTTATGAAGTTATGAACATCTGTTAAAGTTTGTTAGAATTTGTTAGTAATTTGATGCTTAATGAACTGCTTAACTGCTTCTGATACAACAAAAATGATCATCTTTTATTATTTCCAAAAAAAAAAGTGTTATAGTGTTATAGTGTTTGCATTACATGAAAAAAATAATACACAAATACAATACACAAGTCTTGTACTTTGTTACATCCCACCACTTACTCATGTTTGACAGGCAACAGTGTGACTGTACTGTACACTCACCCTTCCAAGCAGCTTCCAGTCATTACCCACACACACAAACACACACAAACACACACCCACACACACACCCACACACACACATAACCAAAGTAACTGCAAGGCACAGCTTTTTGTCTGCCTTGCAGAATTATCTGTGAAGCTCCCCCAGATTTGCATTGTTTAAGAATCTGCATGACTGAACTTAAAGACATGCATCTTCTGTGCCTGGGTGCTTTACTGAGAGGAAGATTTTTTGGGTAAATGGGAAAAATGGGGAATAAAACATTTTCAAAACATCAAAAACCATAAATAGTAATACAAACCAATCCTGTTATTTTTACTGTAATGATCTGTAAACATAAATAAATTTTGCTGTATAAAATACTGTCTACCTTCAAAAGTAACATTGAAATACCATAATGTGTTAAACAAACACTTACCTTTAATTTTACATGCCTAGACTGTTACTTGTAAATTAGTGGACTTTTTCATGAATAAATACCATACAATAAAAAAATAACTACATACCACTAATAATTAGATTTTCTAGTTACATAATACTATATTACAGTAGAATGCTGTCTAATGACCCTTCATTTTTTCTGTGTTGCCCACCTTAAAATGTATTTCTATGTAAATAAAATTGATTATTTGATTCTTTTCTAAAAGTTAGTTCAAGGTCCATCAGGGTTGTGCATGTGTGTGTGTGTGTGTGTGTGTGTTATCTACAATTCAATCCGTAATGCGGTGTGGGAGCAGGTTTTCATTTCAACCCAGCAGGTGTCACACCTGATTCCACCTGTTTAATCAGCTGATCTTGTGACTCCTGCAGGCCTTTTTGAGTATTTTTGTTTTGTTTTTTTTTTCTCATTTTCTCCCCAGAATCATAACAGCTATATAAACTGATATTGTCTTTTGGATCTTGATGAACCTTTATTACTGGAAATAAATGATGTACTGCAAAGTATTTGCTTTATGCAAAAATGGTTGCTTTATGGTAATTATAAGGAATAAACTTATGAGGAAAAACTCTTATTACCAAGTAAACAGTAGATCATATCAGTGCATCCTTTTGTTAAGTACACCCTTTACACATGTGCACACACACACACACACACACACACACACAGTTTTATTGTCTGTATTCACTGGTTCTTTTTAATATTTATATTTTGTTTTGTTACTCTTTGATCTCTATTGCTATGATCCAGTAATGATCAATTCCTGGTGACAGAAGATTACCTACCTGTTTTGGGAGACAACCTTGTAAGCACTCGAGGCCATCCACCCTCTCTGTCAATATCCAGATCCTTCTTTCACTATGTTTTGTCTTGCTTGAAAAATAAATAAATAAATTATATATATATTATATTTTAGATAGATAGATAGATAGATAGATAGATATACTTCTATTTTATCTCATATGCTCCAACTTTGTTGCGTACTGGTGTGTGTACTACCCATATTTGTATGTACCTGTTGCCTACATTGTAATATGTGAAGTTGGATAGATGGAGTGTGTCTGTATGCCTGCTTCTTCCTTCAGACTGTTGAGACTGACCTGATGTTTAGGATATTGGACCACTCTCACCTCTACCATCAAATCAGCACAGATTTTCTCCTACTCTCAGCCCTTTATTAGGACATCATCAGTTTCATCTGATTAATTTGTTTGTAGTAATTTGTTGGTTTTTAATTGCTGATATATATATATATATATATATATATATATATATATATATATATATATATATATATATATATATATATATATATATATATGAAATAATGCTGCTATATAGGGTACAGCAATACTGCTGTTATACAGTACATTTCTGTCAGTTTGCATAGTAATACTATAAAAACAAACACAAGGTTTGGCTGTTAATTTTACCATAAATATCTGATCTTCAATTTACTGTAGTGCCATTTTTTTTACATTTTTGTAAATAAACAACAGTCTTTCACCATAAAATATATAGGCAGGGTAATGTTTAACTGTATCCCAATAAACAGTATTTTTTACAATAAAGTTCTGGCAACCACAGCTGCCAGTTTTTTACCATAAATGTAATGGAATTTTTTTTACAGTATACACCTACAAATTTTATTGCAAGACAATCAAGGTGTGTGCATTGTCAGCCAGAAACATCATGAAACTGAAAAAACTCCCACTTGTCTGCTGTCCTGTGTAAGTACCATGCATTCACAGATAGCCTGCATCTATTCATTATACTCTTACAGTTACCGGAAGGATGCAACCTGATACATCATTTAGGTTAATCTTTAAACTCGACATCCATGACGACGTAATCTGCAAACTGTGCCATCCACCACATGTGGAGTCTTTGATCTCATCACCGTATTTTTCTCCTTATTGTCCTCCTTGCTCTCTCACGTGGTAATTCATTTTCATAAGCTCAGCCCACACGGACA
>CM040463.1:20314658-20405197 GCA_022758105.1 Pangasianodon gigas | reverse complement strand
GTGGTGTTTCCGCATAGAATTGCTGTATGCCTCTCTCCTTGCATAATAGAGTGTCAGGTTGCATTTCTTGATGCAGTGGCGGACTTTGTTAAGTGACAATGGTTTTCCGAAGTTCTCCCAAGTCCATGTGGCTATATTTCTCAGAGTAGCATGACGGTTTGAGATGCAGTGCCATCTGAGGGTATTCAACACGCATATTCAACAGTGGCTTCTGGCCTTGCCCTACACAGACTGAGATTCCTCCGGATTTCCTGAATCTTTTCACAATGTTATGTACTGTAGATGGTGAAAGACCTAAATTCTTTGCAATCTTGCTTTGAGAAATGCTCTTTTTGAATTGATTGACAATTCTCTCATGAACTTTGGCACAAAATGGTGAGCCACGACCCATCTTTGCTTGCAAAGACTGAGCCTTTGGTGGATGCTCTTCTTATACTCAATCATCATACTCTCACCTGTTACCAATTCACCTGCTTATTGTGGAATGTTTCAAAATGGTGTAACTTGAATATTCTATAAACTTTTCATTCTTATTTTGCCCTTGTCCCAACTTATTTTGAGAGTGTTACAGTCAAAATTCAAAATTTGTCTTTATCTACAAAATACAATCAAGTTGGTCAGTCAAAACATTAAAAGTAATTTCTTTGTACTTTTGTCAGTTAAATAAATGTTCAAGAGAATTTACAAATTGCATATTTTTTGTTTTTATTGCATTTTAGAAAATATGCCAACTTTTCCAGAAATGGGGTTTGTTTTTCTAATAACTAGAGTAACTGTAACTTAGTAATAACTGAATATTAATATCCATGTAATTTTATGAGACTGATTACTTACAGTCAAGAAACATACAGCCGTCATCTTTAATAACTATTATGTACCTACACCTAATATACAAAAATTAACATAGAATTAGCATTTTTCAGGCTGTGCATGGTAATAATAACAAGGAGATTTTGTTTGGAGTAGTACAAGAATACATTTTATTAGCCACTAACAGCTCAGATGACACAAATGACACAAGAATTATGAAGCCTCCAACTTTTAGTTCACTAAGTGTGTGTGCTTTATGCCTGCAGGAGACATAATTCATTGCCTATGAAGCAATGAACTTGGATGACTTATTGGGTCATGTGGTCTCATGTGGTCTCATGTGGGGTGTGTGGTCTCACACTAGCAGTATGGGGAAATAAGGACATCACCGGGGAACTCTGAAATTCCATATTCATTCCCAGAAATGTACACTTTATAACTGAAGATATTGCACAATATTTTGGCAAGACAAGGCTGTGACTGATTGAGATTTTGATGTAATCTGATCAGCAGATATCAGTAGATATGATTATTTTAAAATATTAAAGACTATTATGACAAAAGTACTTTTAGAGAAGAGTCATAGGACTGAGACAGCCCTCCTAATGCTCTTACTTTCTCTGTTAGCCCCAGCACACAGCACTGTAAAAGATAGCACTTGACACAACAGAATAGAATGTGTACAGCTCCTGGTTCCCAAGTACACCAAAGGATCTCAGCCTTCCACAGGAAATAAAGTTGCCCCTGTCCCTTCTTGTACAAGCTGTCCAAGCGTACATCCCAACCTAACTTGTCACCCAGGTGGACAACCAGGTACAGTATTTGTAGGTCTGTACCACCTTGATATTCTTACCTTGAATAATGACTGGAGCAGGAGGAGACTTCACCAAGGTCCTCCACCAAGTTGGAGTACCTGGGACTTAGCCCGTCCCTGTGTCAGTGGATCTCCAGCTTCCTAACAGGAAGCACTGAGTAACAAAACCCTAACAGCACAGTACAACTCTGTGTCATGTACTCAGCAATCCAGCTTGCCTTATCACTAACATCTGCAGCTATTCTGAGCTCATTATGGACTCTTTATATCCACACTCACTCGTTCAGCCGTCGTCCAGCATTGCACCTTCAATGTCCTATTGCTCCACTTATTTCCAGCCATAGATCCTAGCTGATTTCTTAGTCTACTTTTTGTTCTTGTGGTTTCTTGATATAGAGTCTCTAGTCTATCTAAAATTCCTTTGTCTTGGATCAGTTGTGCTTCTAGCAGAGTTATATTACTCCCTGTTTAGTGTTATTCGTTACTTTGTAATCACTTAAGTACTTTCTGGTTTTCAGTTTGATTATAGTGTGTCCTGTGTTTCTCATACTGATTTGCATTGCTTTAGTTGTCTGTTCTGTTTGTTTAAATCTTTTGTTTAAGGTCTTTGATGAGTGAGGTATCTCATGTCTCATGTCATCAGAAGCCCTTATTGTAACTCTTACATGCTAACTCTTGTTGGCTGACAGCCATGACATATGCATGGGGAGGAGATGCTACTCCTCTGTAATTAAGGGACCACCATCACCATCACCATATCATTGAGCATCAAATGAGCATATCTCTTCTTTGCCTTAGGTAAGAAGGGTGGTCTGGTGAGGCACCTAACTCTTGGTATCAGAGAACCAGGGTTAGGGTAGGTATGTTCTCTTTCAAGCATTCGTTTCAGTATCTCCCTATGGGATATGCCACCTCCTGTATTGCCAGAGACACTCATTCTGAAGACCAACTGCCACTATTGAAAGCACCAAGCACTCGGTCAATTCAGAGCCCCCACAGAGAGCTTTGTGGGGAAGGAGTTGCCAGACTGACACCTCACTCTCCTTTGCAGAGTTTTATCACCAAACATCTTGGCCAGGCACATAAGATTCCAGTGAAACCTTGTTCTCCCCTATGGGGGGTTCTGACATTAGATAGCTGACCATTGGACTCTGGGAGTTCAGTTTTAAACTGTGCTCTTACAAGTACAGAATGAAGATCATCATTCTGAGACTATTTCCTTACATGTCATTGGCTCACTTGGATATCCTATGATCTTCCATGATTAAAAAAGCACAACCCAAGGACCAACCCAGCTACAGCTATAGAGAGACTGACAGCAAATGGCATGGAGAGTGTTCTGATAGGGTGTCATCTCACAGAGGCCTTTACTAAGCAAGGTGCCACCAGTCAACCCCCAACCCTGCCCCCCCCTCCACCACACACACACACACACACACACACATGCACTAATCGTGGCATTGTGCTATCAGCCTGCTACTGAGGCCTGCTTCTGTACATTCCTCTATCTATATTTTATCTGTCCCAGAGACTGCCTCATTGTAGGAGTACATCCAAGAGGCCATGGGATCATTTGGCCATCTACGTTACTAACATCAGCCAGCTGCTTCTTTGTGAAAAAATGGATGGAAGACAGAGGCTTTGCACTGATTATCAATTATTTATTCAAGTCACTGAATGGTTTCAATACCCTCTGCCTTTGGTGCTGGCTGAACTGAAGCAGTCCTTGATTTGAGGAGTGCATACAACCTTATACGTTACCAACAGAGGGGAGAAGTGGAAGACTGCCTTCTCCATGGCCACAGGGCACTCTAAATATCTGGTTATGCCTTATGACCTGGCGAATGCCCCAGCTGTATTTCAGCCAATTGTCAACAAGGTTCTCCATAACATGGAGAAGCTTCAGCTCCTACCTCTCTCCTCAAATGGGGCTTCATTCTGACTCACCTGGTCACCAGCTGCTGAAGTGGCATTCATCAAATTCAAATGTCAATTCACCACAGATCTGCAAGCCAGATCTGTGACTGCCCTTCATGGTGGAAGTGGATGTCTTGGAAGTGGAAATAGGAGTTGTACTTTCACAAGGCCAAGTTTCACCCCATCATGTTCTTCTTGCCTCCTGTGGAAATTAAAGTTCCTTGCTATCAAGCTGTCCCTCAAGGAGTAGTGTCATTGGTTGGGAGGGGACCTCCATTCCTTCGTCATCTACACCAACCATTGGAACATGGAGGAGAGCCCAATGCCTATGTCCTTGCCAAGTACAGCAGCATAAAAGATTGACAAAAAAGCACTTGACACAACAGACTCATAGAATGTACACAGCTGTACACCAAAGGACCTTAACCTAACACAAGCTTCTAATTAACTATCTTCTATAGCCCGGAAACAAGAATAGCAATGCCAACTTCATGACCCAGCAGAAACATGTGACCACCACTCTTATTGAGCACACCTGCTTGGTTGCTCCGATCCACTTGGAGACTGAAAAGGAGATCTCTGAAGCAGCTGTAGATGACCCTGGGCAGAGTGACGTACCACTTGAGAAGGTGTACATGCCAGCAGCCAAGGGGTAAGCTCATCACTTGAGCACGCACATCCATAGCCACAGGTCATCCAGGGTTAACCAGAACAACTCAGCTACTAAAGATCACTGTTGGTGGCCAGTCATTATTATATATGTCATTATTGCCCCCATTATTGTAAGGCCTGTAGTTCCAGGACCCCTACAAGAAGCTATCCCTCTGAAGAACCACCAATAATTTCGAATAATCAACAGATCTCCAGCATACAGTATGTCCTAGCTGAGGACATACTGTATGCTGGAAATACACCAATGCTACCCTGAATGCCCAATCTCACATGGACATTACTTGTATTGGTTTATAGTGATTTTCTGTTTTATTAGTTTACATCTCTGTAAAAATGTGAAAAGTTTCTAACTTCTGTTCTGAGTATCTCCTTGTTACACTCTAACTGATAATATATTATAGTCTAGCTTACATACATAAAGGGCTTTTAGTGTACGATTTAAAAAAAAACATTCAATGATAAGTTAAGAAAGATTACATCTGTGTAAGCTCCACTGTTCGACACAGTCTCCCTAAGGAGGTCACAATATCACTAACACATCTCCTCAGCCACATTCTGCAAGGTTTTAGCAGAAAATGAACAAAAGACAGAGAGAGAGAGGAAGAGAGGTCCATGATCGCTAATCCACTGAGATCCAAGACATATGGTTATCATAAAAAATTAGTAGGCCAGTTACATCACTGTCACTTAATTGACATCACATTGTCTATCTTTTCCTCTTCATGTGTTTGCAGTACACAAGATAAGTGGTATTTAACAGTGATGTAACTTGTTCTTGTATCATTTCTCATGGCTCAAAACAGGAGTCATTCTGCTTGTTGATTCTTCAGGTCACATTTCACGAAGCAAAATGTAAACAGCAAAAGTGTTTCTGATGTTTCCTGGGGAAAAAAAAAGAAAATTTGTAAGTTTTTGAAGAGCAGGTGTTTGGTCAATTTCTCTTAGGTTAAATTTGGGTCATCAAGGATTAAATAAAATAAAACAAATATAAATAATTAGTCCCTAGCATGAATTCTCAGTTTTCTGAAGTCTGAAGTGCTGCTTTTTAAAATCACAGACTCTATGTTACATTTACAGGAATCCCACCAAAACAAGCTGCATCATTTTTAATATGTAATAAGTTTTCTTAACATTGGCATGAGTCAAAATTAGAATGTCACCTTTTCTGAATATTCTGGATATGGGTCATTCTGGGCAGATATATTATGATTGAAAATTGAAAATTGAATTGATGATGATTAAAAAAATTCTCAATTGCCACTTTGGCAATAGAACCACATCTTTAGTACTCTGTTATACTCTATATCTGGATTCCCCAAATCCAGTCCTGAGAGCTGGAGTGTTTAATTAGGTGCCTCTGAGTAAAAAGATCACCAAAATGTCCTGGCATGGAATTGGGGAACCTTATTGATACCTCTGCATTTGTTTTGGATGGCAGTTTGGATAGCAGTTCCATCATGCAAGTACTATTCAATATGAAATGATGTCCTGTTAGATCTACATGAAGAAAGTCCATCCTTTTTACTTCCCCAAAACAACCATTATTTCAATGAATCATTTTTATCTCTCTGTTATTAATATGCATTGGCATATGACCTAAAGACTTTTCCCTCTTCTATGAAAAATTAGTGGTGCAAACTGGAACCCACACTGCTAATCAAATAGCAAGTGCATAAATCAATTTTCCCAAAGTTGTTCAGGCCACAAGAGAAAAGGAAGTGTTTACTTTGCAGTCATTACATGAGCTTCTTTTGTTTCACTGCTTTGTTCAAAACTGGCATGCACAAAATGTCTGGTTTGTTTTATAACATGTAATTTCTTACATGACATTTGCCATTTACAATGCTCCTTCACTGTTCTCTCAGGCAGACGTAAAAGGTAATGAGTGTGCCTTGTCCACACTGCAGTTGGGAAAACTTCGCAGGCACAGGATATGAGCTAGTGTGTTCTGATCTTGCACAAGCCTCCAGAAGAGCCTGCAGCCAGCAGACTGTTGATAATTAATCAAAGTGAATACAGATAGAGTCCTCCACTTCCCTTGGCTCTCTTCTGCCAAGTCAGTGCGCCAGGAACGGAAATGCAAGTCAGGCCTTTTAAACTGAAATAAACTGCTGCTGCATTAGCAAATTGCATGGTGTGCAAGCTTGTTGCATTGCATAGGCGTTTGTAAACAACAATAGGTAACATCTCAAATGTAAGGTACAATATAAGAAAAATGCATATTTAATTGAGGAATCAATTAATATTATTTGCACAGTTGCTTTGCTAGGCTTAGCCCAGCAAACAATTTTAGGTTAGCAGATGTTATAAGAATGTTCAATCTGTCAAGTTTTCTGGGTGTTCTGGGAATGTTTTTACAAATGCTGAATATGATGCTACCATCACCATGCTTCACTGTAGGGATGGTGTTCTCAGGTTGATGAGCAGTGTTGGGTTTCCACCACATGTAGTGCTTTATGCCAAGTACAAATATTCAGTGTAGGGCTCATCAGACCAGAGAACCTTTTTCTGCATGTTCATCGAGTCTCCAACATGCCTTCAAATGGGATTTTCAAATGATGTCTGATGGCAACTGGTTGTACCAGAACTAATTTAGTAAGAAGTAAAAAATATGTATTTTAAAAAATTTCCCCTCACTACAGTATTATGGGCTATTTTGTGTAGATTTATGACATATAATCCTTAAAATATCCATTCCAGTTCTAAGTTGTAACACTACAAAATGTGGAAAAGTTATAAAATACTTATGCACTGTAACATTTATAAATGCTCCTAAAAAAATTGGTTGTACACTATCATTAGTCTGTCTGCTAACATTGGGAAATATTCAAAGTTAGTAAAGTCAACTCAAACTGGGGACTTAAGTCCAAAATTACATCACAAATTAAACTGGGAATGTTACATGTATTCAAAGATGCATTATCCATGTGGTAAGAGGTGTCTGTGTTGGGGTTCTTCAATAGCATCTAGACCACTGCAAGCACTAGTCTATAAGCCCAAAAATCATATATAGAAATATAGAAATAGAAAATGGAGAGTTAAGAAGCAGATATCTTTTTTCGTTGCTGTCAAATGTAATACAGTGCAACATAAAAACAAGAGATATTTAAAATGAAAAATTATAAAAGCAGCTTATAAAATGGTACCTGATCCAGCACATTCTTTTATCAGCACATTATTTTATCTTTTCCTTTTTTATATCATGAACCAAAAGTTGTTTTGCAAACAATTGTGCCCATTATATAATGCAGCCACAAGATACTAAAATGAGGTCATGAAATCATAATGTGTGCATGGGATGTAGGCTTTACAGTAATTCACTATTATGAGTTGTTGAGTTAATATAATTCCAATGTTTTAATTAATCCAGTGAGCTCTCCTATAAAGAAAACATGTCCACTGTTTGAAGGATAATCTGACCAAGCACTCATCTACTACACTTACTGCTAATTTGAAGCAAGTGCTGTTCATAATTTTATCCAAAATTTGTTCAAGATAAGCAATGCTCTGATTAAGGAGCTGTCTCCTTCAATGAATAAAACATGAATTTCAGGGTGACATATTATAGTTACAACAAACGAAGGCAGTGGTGCCTGGCTTAATACTGCTCCTCATTTGAGCTGATATGGAACAAGAAAAATAGGGTTAAGTCCAAGGTCAGAATTACGCATAACCTATGCATGCCTCTGTTTTAGGCAAACTCCACCCTGCACATGCAGTTTTCATGCAACTATCTATCAACTCTTATTAATTATCAGCTCCTCACTATGCAAACGTAACTCAACTCTATATAGAGCCTATTGTGATGTTGTGCAAGCAATGTCCTAATAACATACTATTATTACAACTATTATTACAGCAAACCTTTTAGTACACATTATAGGAATGCGATTTCCAGAATGTTATCATCTCACCTTCTAAGAACCTGTTGCTGAAAATACTGTCGCTGAAAATTGTTTTAATCATGGCCAAGTTGCATGTGAATCAGATGTTAAAATGCATGTGTGAGTGTAAACGCCCAATAAATGTGTTTGATCAAAAATTTTATTGGACGTTGTGTGAGCAGCGTCATTTGAAAAGCCTAGTTAGCACCATCAGTGATGTTGCCTTTTCACTCCTTCTGATAAACGACAGATGAGAGACAAGAAGTCATTCATTTTCAATGAAGAGCCACATGGTACCTACGGGGAGCAGTAATATAGTAAAGCAGTAAGTAATATCAGTGGACAGCGCATGCAAGGAGTGAGTTATTAACGGTTTTGTATTTTAACTCTCACATTTACTCCACAGTTACTCATATTTTAATAACATATACAGTATGTTACTAGTCAAACCAAGTAATGGTAATGGCTTATTTTAATTTTTTTTTTTTTTAATGTATGGTTGTAGCATGCTAGCTATACTAGTCTATAAATACATGCATACATACATAGCAATATTTTAATAACATTTATGTTACTAGTCAAAGCAAGTAATGGTAATGGCTTTCTTTAGAAAGTTTTGTTTTAATGTTTTTGGTTGTGGCATGCTAGCTATACTAGCTAACTGGCTAACTGCTAAGTTACACATGTATGTATATTTGTCAAAACTATATACAGGAAGTGAATTATCAACATTCTACAGTAATAGATTTTAGTAAATTGGTGCCTACTTTAAAAAATATGTTCATCTGCAACTGGTGACAGTATCTTGTTGTGAATAAAATGTAAATTCAATGCAACTGGGGGACAAATTCAGACTGTTGTATCCGGAGGCTGTGTGTATTTATTTATTTATTTATTTATTTATTTATTTAAAGGCGACATTAGCATCTATCTGTGACTTTGCGGTCATCAGGAAATTCTGCTTGCTCGGTCACCATTTTCACAAGCTGTAGTTTTATCTACATGAAGAGTTGAGATTCTTTACTGATCATTCTTTCTAAGCTGAGATACTAATTATTACTTGAAACTTAGTATGTATTTTATCTTCTGCATCCTTATCACACATAAAATCGAATAGTTCTTAGAGCATCCTGTCCTCAAAGCAACTCTGACACCCCTGCTTTGGATAAACACGACCTGTAGGCTGGTTCTAATCCAGCCTACCAAATGTATTTAAAAATCAATGTTAAATATATAAAAACCATCTTGTGGACCGTAACTGAATTGAAAGACTTAAAAATAGAAACAAAGAAAAAATAAATAGCTAGTCTCTGTTATTCCACAAGGGGACAAAATAGAGCAAATTCTGGGGCCTTCAAGGAACAGGTGTTAAATTCAAGTGACACATGTCACTTTAACTGCACACAGGTGAGCTCCGTTCAACTAATTACAGTATGTGATGTTTGATGGCAACTGGATGAATTAATTTAGGGGTTTCACAGCAATGGGAGTGAATACTTATGCAATCATAACTTTTATGTTTTCTGTTTGCAAATAATTTTGCATACTCATGGGCCACTTTTAATAGGAACACCTGTTCCCCTGCTCATTTATGCAATTATTCAATTAGCCTATCATGAAGCAGAAGCATAATGAATGCAGACATACAGGTGTAGAGTTTCAGATGAGAAAAAAAGACCAGCTGATCCTTAATTGTCTAGTTTCGGTAAGCGTGTGCCCACTGTAGTCTCAGATACTTGTTCTTGGCTGACAGAAGTAGAACCAGATGTGGTCTTGCTGTTGTAGCAGATCACATTTTCCCCATTGCTGTGAATATTACCTGAAGCTCTTGACCTGTATCTGCATGATTTTATGAATTGACACCCCTGATCTAAAGTAAACTGTAGAACGTTGACGAGAACAAGCTTCACTGAAGTGACTAAACTTAAAACATGTAAAATATTCACAATTCAGTAATAACATTTATATATTTAAGCATAAATATTTAAGCCATTGAAGCTAAGAACACCTTTACACCATAAATTACTTACCTGTTCACATAGCCTAAGCAAGAATCTGTGATCACAGGACATTCTAAACTAATGTGAAATCAGATAAGTCTGAGATCAGACTTTAATCTAAATGATAATCTGAGGTCATATTTCCTTCTACCAATGCAGATCTCACCTCATTCTATATTCCATTCTGTCAAAAGAGAGTCAGAAAGAAATATTGTTCCTTAACCAGTGCGCAAGATGCTCTGTGTTTATGGCCCCAGCTTGTACTGAGATGGCAGGGTGCCCATAGCATCTGTTTCTTTTCCTAACTCCCCATCCATCCTTTAAACACCGTCTGACATTGTGTTCACGCTTTGAGGTCAGAGTGGCTGTTGGCTTTCTTCTCTTCAACATTCTCAATCAAATGCCGCCAATATTAAAACTTTCACATTGCAATATGTATCTGTTGATGTGGCGATCTAACAAGAAGTTAAATAAAGCAAAACCCACAAGGAAAACGGATGACGATGGAGGAAACAAGCATTTCTTAATGAACTTCCTAAGCCCTTGATACACAGCCAAATCTACAACCAGCTGCTTGAACATGATATAAGATATACATTTATCAGGATCTTGTTTACCAAACTTGACACATTACAATACACTCTACACTTCTGCTGAACCTCCTTTCCTTTGAGCAAGGTTAGGATTTTTCATTGTTTGGCAATGTTTTTGTACTTGGCTTGAAACAGCAAGTTTCACGCACTGTTCTGTGAACTCTGATAAGCTGGCGGCTGACCTAGAATTCACCCTCAAAACAACATGCCTGCAGCACGTCTGCGCTGCATAAGTGACCTGTCAGGTGTTAGAATATGAGGGTGCTGTCAAAGTTGGCTCAACTGTAATTACACACAGTGGCATGTGGCATGAGATAATAGGACCGTACCATATGTTGTGTTTATTCTGGTTCTCCATGTTGGTGTAACAAGTGTCATCATACAGATGCTCTGTAGATACAGATTACACAATCAGAATACTGTTCATTTGTTTCATTCATCCATCTTAAATAATCATTTTATCACTGTAGACATGGAGTCTATTCCAGGAACACTGGGTGCAATACACCCTGGATGGGTCACCAGTACTTTGCAAGGCACCATGCACATTCACACACACATTCATACCTAGGTGCAATTTAGCATAATGATATGGTGTCTGTCTAAGAGTGCTACCTGCCTTCTTCCACATTCATGAGTTTACAGATGCCATCAATTGGCTAGTGTCACTGTGATTGACAGGGGGAAGAGAGTATGGTATCCCTTCCACCCACACAGCATGACCAATTTTGTTCTCTTGGACTCCCGGCCACGGATGGCGGTGGCATTGTCAGAATTCAAACTTTGCAATCTCTGGACGATGGGACGAATGCCTTTCTGTTGCACTTGGGAGCAGAATAGTGTTATGTTGTTGGGAGGTGGGAAGAAACTGGAGAAACCTGAAGAAACCTACATGGGCACATGGAGAACATGGACAGAAATTCAAGCAATCTGAGCTGAGGACCAACCGGGATCCCTGACATGACCCACTGTGCCACCATGCCACCCTCAGAACATTGTTGTAGATTATTAATTCACAGTCTGAGATGTGAATGGAGTTTTACCGAGTTCAAGTTTCACTTACATACGCAAGTATAAAAAAAAGACATGGCACATTTATATATCATAATAGGACAGACTGGCTTGCTCCTTTAAAATGTACAAAGCTGAAGCGGATTGGAAACATTGGTTAAAACATACTTACACACCAACATTTCCATTTCAGTGTCAGCTCAGTGGTAAATGTTAGTTAGAGTCAAACAGGTTTGTCAGAGACTTAGGTCCTGTATAGAAAGCTGTAGTGAGATGTCTACTGATACAAAGATAACTGACTTGCGTGTATCAGTTTTGGCCTGCATGCTCTAGCAATTATTACTGAGTCACCTGTCATACAATTTTTATTATTTTACAATAGTGAGGCTATCTTGCCCATGAATTTACCTTTGACAAATAAATTCACAAGAAGCACACACATCTTGGAACGTTTCTGTTTCTGGTTTAGCCAGCCTTGGTCTTAAGGACACAATTAGTAAGTAGAGCACAGCGCCTAAACGCTCCTCTATGTGTTTGTTCTCCATTTTGTTTCAGATTATAAGTTCTGCGTGTTCTGCTGCTGCTGTTGTGGGTGAGGGGGTTGCTCTGCTCATGACTTTTGGCTATTTGTGCATGGTTAGTGCCTGAGTCTCCTCAGAGCTGCCAGGTGCTGTAGTTTAACTGTGGTGTTTTTATGTCAAGCACCATGTGGTTTTTGCTTTTTGTCTTTATGTTGTTTTCATGCAAAAGCTAAATTGTGAATGAGAAGATGCTATATAACAATGAGGCCAACATGATTGTCTTTTCATGTGACTGAGCAAATGATCAGACAAAACCCAGGCAAAAAAGTCTAAAAATATACAAAATATTTAGTTGCATATTGATGTAAGTGGATTCACTGGTTGATTATTTGATTTGATTTGAAGTTAGAATGTAGAATGAAATACTAACGCACAGGCAATCAGACTTGACGGAAGAAGTAAGCCTTGTGCATAAGTTACTTTTCCCATTAGGGTATGAAACAGCCAACAGATGACTTATTTCTCCTGCTGGCACCACAGCCATATTGCTGATTTTATCAAGCCCACTCCTGTTGTTCAGTTGGGGTCTTTTTTACTAACCCAGAAGCCCTGAGCTCATTTTAGAGTGATTAGATCAGCTCCAAGGAGGAAATTAGCCATTTTCCCAAGAGGAAATTAAAAGGCCAGCCACCAGGACTGAGGACTGAGTCCTTAAGAAATCAAAGACCTAAAGTCCACCAATGCTTTTCACACCTAAACAAAAGTAGTTCTTATCATACCATCCCTCAACATGTGTATATTGCAGATTTTTCTTGTTAGTATAATGCCTCATAAGACCACATACAAAATGTGGTAGCAATTTGAATTAATCTAATTCAGATACTTGTGAACTGGCCCAAGCTGGAGGTAAATATTCAACACAATAATTGGTCATGTCATGAGCCAAGTGGTCATATACCATATATAAACTTTACAGCATGATGTCTGGCTTTCATGGATGATTTCATATTTTCAATGCATAGAATTTTATGCCAGTAATCCAAAATCCTAATTGATTACATTCAACTACTGTACATATAACCTAAAACTAAAACAGTAGTGTGTGTGTAGATCACAGTCTCTACTGATCTCTTACTACATTACTTGTATTCTATACTACTTTAACTTGTATTCACTGCTTGATTTGAGTTCTCTGGATTTAGACTTTTATCCAAAATAACTTTTGTGAGAATAAAATGAATAAAGAATAAAATGTTCTGTGGCACCAAGAAATAGCCAAAACATTTATACATATTTTAATAATGTGTCTAATATTTGAATAGTGGAAATATGTTCTTAAAATAAATCTGTAATTAGGGGGTCTGTGGGTTTTTAATACCTTTTTAAACAAATGATTACAAACAAATTATTACATATTTCTAAATGTGTAATAATTCAGAAATGAAGCCTCATTTTTAGGCATATAGGGGGTATGCATTTACATCCATTCATTCATTCATCTTCAGTGACAAGTTTATCCTGGTCAGAATAGAACTATAGACTGTCCAGGGAGAACTGGGCACAAGGAGGCAATACACCATGTTTTATTAAAACAGACCTTTCTAAACAAACCAAAAGGACTAGGCAATACTCAACACCAGTTACAAACAAACAGTCAGCAAACAGCTATTAGCTGGGCATAACTAAACAGAAAATCAACAGATGAGGCAATGATTAAAGCCAGAAACAAACAGGCAAATACAATGTGCTTATATCACAGCGCTGCCTAATTCGCAAATTTGATTGGTCAGAAGGTGTTGATTAATTTTCTATACTGTATGTTTATATATTTATTTACATTTATATTAATGCACTTATACTAATACATTATTGTTTATATAATAACAGCTCATTTACAGGAACTTGTATGGCAGATGCTCCACATAATAATAAGCAGAATAAAAATGCTGTGTTTATAACAAAAAAAAAAAAAAAATGGATGAGCGATGATATGGTGAAGTCTTCTGTAAGGAGACTTTTCTTGAACATTTATGAAAGCATGTCTAAGAGTCAGTAAGTCTTCCACCATGGGAGAGTCTGCAGGACAGAGGACTTTATACTTTGCAGTTTTTCAGTATAACAAGCTCTCTCTGTTTTTTTTTAGTATTATTATTATTATTATTAATTAATTAATTTCAAGAAGAAAAAAAGAGAGGCTGGTGAGGGGATGGATTTTTATAGCTGCTATAATGTAAGTGATAACAGGAACTAACTTCCACAACACCAAATGTAACTATAAACTGATAAAAATGTAATCTTTGGCAAATTGTTGTGGTATAAGAGGAATTAAAATGGGGTGGTTTGTTATTATTATAACAGTTTAGATTCATTCCATACTTAATGCACTTATAGTACTTACAGTACACACAGGCAACAACAAGCAAAAAGTAACAAAAAACTGTGAGCTCAAGCGACATCAGTTACAAGGACAGATTTTTTTTGTTTTTTTGCTGACTTTGTTACTACAATTTCACAGGCCG
The DNA here is from genome assembly GCA_022758105.1 of Pangasianodon gigas. Lineage (NCBI taxonomy): Eukaryota > Metazoa > Chordata > Actinopteri > Siluriformes > Pangasiidae > Pangasianodon > Pangasianodon gigas. Next base: position 20,390,456 of record CM040463.1, on the reverse strand, counting down.
TGCCGCTGTGAAGTGTTAAATCCCATATGCCTTCCTGCTCCCTATGTGAACTCACTACTTTTGTACATGGATTTGTAGAACAGATTGCGCACTGCACGCAGCGCACTTCATGTCCAATAGGAAACCGCTCGGGATTGAGCCTAGCGCTCTGATTGGTCCGGCGCGGTGGGTGTTGTTTCCGCATTCCGCCGTGATGGTAAACTGAGTGACAGCGCTGTCGCTAATTCTTCAGTGCAACAGGGAGAGAAATCCTCTGGGGAAACTCGTCCCACAGCTCTGCGTCGAAAACCAAACATGCCTTACATTCTGGTCAGCACACAGATCCGCCTGGTGTGTATATATATATTATATATATTATATATATTATATGGGATAAGCTGTTATCTTTGACTAAGATATGAGTGCTCGACAGGTGTCAGTTTGCAGACAGGTTATAGCATTAACTTGATTATAGCATTAGCTTGATTATAGCATTAGTGTCGCTGTGTATCGTCCTGCTTTGGTAACAGCTTATGTAAAAAAAAGAAATTACCTACAACACTTTGCATGATTGAGCAAGTAGCTTTTGTGTTTAGCACATGTTGGCATTTTGTTACCGAACCTGCGTATCTTGGTGTGTTTTTGTAGAAAGTGAAACCGTGCTTGTGATTTCAGTGCAGCTTGCGTCCTGCTAGTAAATCAGCTGGACTGTCCACTGTTAATCAGACATCAACTTCCGGTTTGTCCTTTTATACACTGTACAGCTGTGCAGCTCTGTATACTTGTTTTTTTTGTGTGGTTTTTTTTTTGTTGTTGTTGTTGTTGTTGTTTGTTTGCTTTAAACATTTTTAAGCCTATACACAAACAGTTTGCACTATGAATTTTTTTTTTTTTTTTTTTAATTTTTGAAATTTTGAATTTTTTTTCTACACTACATAGTAATTCTATACACTGTACAGCTGTGCAGCTCTGTATACTTGCTTTTTGTTTTTTTGTGTTGTTTTTTTTGTTGTTGTTGTTTTTGTTTGTTTGTTTTAAACATTTTTAACTCTATACACAAACAGTTTGCACTATGATTTTTTTTTTTTTTTTTTTTTTGCACACTACATATTAACTCTATACACTGTACAGCTGTGCAGCTCTGTATACTTGCTTTTTGGGGTTTTTTTGTTTGTTTGTTTGTTTTGTTTTGTTTTTTACATTTTTAACTCTATACACAAACAGTTTGCACTATGATTTTTTTTGCATTCTACATATTAACGCTATACAGTGTACAGCTGTGCAGCTCTGTATATTTGCTTTTTTTAAAAACATTTTTTTCTCTATACACAAAGTCTGCATTATGAAATTTTTTTGCACATTACATAGTAACTCTATACACTGTACAGCTCTGTATATTTGCTTTTTTAAACATTATTCTATTTATGTATATTCACATTACATTCCTCTATAGGCTGCTATTTGTTTTATCATATAGTCTACTAGATCTTATTATATTCTGTTTTTATTATGTATGTGTATTTGTTGTTCTGTTCATTGTTGCACTGTGAGACGTGGAACTAAGGAAAAACATTTCACTACGTTACATCACATGTATGTAATATGTATGTGACAAATAAAGAACCATGAACTTTGAACCTTTTAGGGGAGGAATAGCCTTTGCTCAAAGAAGTGGATTACAGGATTATATTTTGCTGCATATCGTGTACTTTGTTGTTATGAGGAAACGTCAACAAATTGTAGACACGAGGCCCATAATAATACACCAGTAATATCTAAGCATGTTTCTCTGAAACTTCAATGTTGATTATGTGATCAGAGGGCAGAAATTATTTCACTGTGTGTGTGTGTGTGTGTGTGAGAGAGAGAGAGAGAGAGAGAGAGATAGCTTCTAGAAACAGTCAGATAAAATATAATTATACACATAAAGTCCCTTCTGAAAATACCTGGACTGTAGCTTTTTAACTCGAAAAGCTAATTAAAGGTACACCACATGCACTTCTCCAGGTATAAGATACAGACTAGAGGCACAAAACATGCACCCTTGATGGATACAGTCCCGTCCAAAAGTATTGGACCGGCAAGACCAATTCATTGTTTTTGCTATACACTGAAGACATTTGGGTTTGAGATCAAAAAATGAATATGAGATTATAGATCAGAATCTCAGCTTTCACTTCCTGATATTTACATCGCGATGTGTTAAACAACTAAGAACATGGCACCTTTGGTGTCAGACCACCCAATTTTTAGGTGAGAAGAAGTATAGGAACAGAAAGTTTTAAAGTACATTAAAGTAAATAACGCTTCATATTTGGTCACATATCCCTTGCTTGTAATAACTGCATCAAGCCAGCGACCCAATGACATCACCAAACTGTTGCATTCTTCTTTTGTGATGCTTTTCCAGGCTTTTACTGCAGCTTCTTTCAGTTGTTGTTTGTTTTGGGGGGTTTCTCCCTTCAGTCTCCTCTTCAGGGGGATGTGCATGCTCAGTTGGATTAAGGTATGGTGATTGACTTGGCCAGACTAAAACCTTCCACTTATTTCCCCTGATGAAGTCCTTTGTTGTGTTGGCGGTGTGTTTTGGGTCATTATCCAAATGACCCAAACTGCATGATGAAGTTCCTCCTAATCACATTGGATGCATTTCTGAAATTCTGATTTATTCTCATATTCATCTTTTGATCTCAAACCCAAATGTCTTCAGTGTATAGCAAAAACAATGAATTAGCCTTGCCGTTCCAATACTATTGGACGGGACTGCGCCCATTAAGGGTGCATGTTTTGTACCTTTAATTAGCTTTTCACGTAATGATCCTTACAGTCCAGGTATGTACTTAAATTATTTTTAAAGCTTTGTACCTTTAGTATGTATATTTGGCACCCAAATGAAAAGGAAAGGTGCAGTTTGTTACCTTTATTTCTGAGAGTGTATACATTGGGTATATAAATAAAAGATTCATCTTCAGTAAGCGCTTTATTGTGGTCAGGGTCACTGGACACATTGCAAGGTACCATGCACACACACACATTCACACCTAGGGGCATGTTTTGGGAGGTGGGGAACATATAGAAACTCCACACAGACAGTAAGCCGAGCTGAGGATCGACCTGAGGACCCTGGAGCTGTGATGCAGCAATGCTACCTACTGTACCACCATGCAGAGTTGCTTACCTGTTCAGTTATTCATGATCAGCCTTACTCCTTGTGTACAGCCTTAGCTGAATTCTGTCGGTGGTAAAAGCAGTAAGACAGATGACCCATAAGTATAGTTAAGTTAGTCTCAGCCCTCACACATTCTTCCCAGGATAGGCTCCTGATTTACTGCAACCCTGACCAAGAATAAATCCATCTAATCCAGTTTCATTTTGACTTTGTTGTTGATGCACTTAATGTACTTCAACAGTTGAGATGGTGAACATAGTGATAGTGGACAAACTGTGTGTGCTTTCAGGAGACCGGGCCCACCATGGTAGGTGATGAGTATTCAGATCCTGCCATCATGACCTATCTGGGAGCAAGAAAAACTACCGTGCTGGGCAACAACTTGTAAGTGTTCAGCGGTACTACACCTAGCACAGGAGTGTCAGACTCAGGTCCTGGAGGAACACAGCCCATGAAGGTCTTTGTAATTATCTGATTAGTGTAATGTGCTAAATGAGGTAAAATGTGCAACGCTGTTGCCTCCCAGGACTGGAATCTGACAGGTAAAGAGTAGTTTACCTCTTCAGTTATTCCTTATTTACATCCTTCAGACTACAGCTGCCACTAGCCACAAATTAGGCTGCCATATCTCATTTCTCTTGATTGTAGTAAAGGCAAACCTTGTACATTGAGAAAAACATACAGTAGCTTAATTGTTTAGACTTGCTTCTTGGTCTTGCTAGTTTCAAAACCACGTGTGCAACACTTGTAATGCAACAAACTGGACAGCTCAGACCACAGAATGACTTTATTGCTGCCAAATCTTGCATTATGATGTATACACAGGCATGTAGACATGGTGACCCAAACTACGTTGGTCAAAAGCTTATTATTTTCATATGGTGAGCAATCATAAAATATCTTTCCCAACTTTACTGGTTACTGTTGCACCACAGTAGCCCTCAAATAGAGAAACAAAAGAATTGTTCCCATTTAACTTACCATAGGGATGTAGGTTTATATAAACGAAAACCATAAAAGTTGATGTAACAGTTATTAAATAATTTTGTGCTCTGCAGTTTCAAGCAACATAAAACTATGTAGCAGAGTTTCACTCAAAAAATAATGTACTCGGGAAAAAAAACGTTATAATTGTTTGTAGTAATTATCATTGACACCAGGCACAGATATTTCATATGGGCACCAAAAACATTCATCCTCTACAAAACATAGTTCCATACTAGAATTCATTGTTTCTCAGAATTTAGGTAGCCAATTTTTACGTTTAATTTAATTTCACTGGCCACCTCAGTACAGATAATCCAACTATTCATATATTATACGCATTATATAATGTGCACAGTAATAATCTGGCTATTTATTGGAACCCTAGAGCTTTTTTATTCCTGAAATTTCCACTGACAGAACACGTTTACTACGCGTTATTTATAGGCCGACTTATTTTTGTGTAATAGAGGTTTGGATTAAAGCCATTCAGTTTTAAGGGACCAGTCAGTCAGGCTAATAACTATAAGGACTCAATAATAAATATAATAACTTTGAGCTTTGATAATAGTGGGTTGTAATTTCCACCAATGTAACAAAATTTTTATTTAAAAAAATCATGGACCCCCTTGGCTATGTTTCACGGAGTCCTGGGGTTCCCAGACCACATTTTAAGAAACATACACATACAGTAAATCACTTATAGTAATTTTTACATTTTGAAAATATTTCTGTTAAAAAAGCTATTTATTTGAAACTCATGAAAGAAAATATTACAAAGGCACCACTGTATGTGAAAAAAATCAGTATTTGGAAACATGTGAAGCACAAGATTTTGAAAAACAGAGATTATGTCAGCACAGGCTGATGAAACTAGTGATAGAGAAGAATGCCGATTCTATCTCCAAAGTGCTTTTAGAGCAATTAGATGTAGTTTGTTAAACTGATGAGAAAAAAACGGATAGGCAAAGAGTTTTAACACAAACATGTGATGAATCTAGTGTTACGTGAGGAGCAGCAGCTGCCGTGAGAAGAAATCTTCAGGACATGCACATTTCATACATTGCTAGTTGCATCAACTGAATCTAGTGATTGAACAGGCTGTCTCATTGATATCACCAGCGAGATGCTTTTTCTCCAATTCAAATGGCATTTTTCTGTAGATCTCCGAAGAGAACAGCTGTGTTGGAAAAGATGCTTGGAAAAGATATGCCTACAACACTCATCCAATACAAAATTTTTTCCAATACATGAACTTTTGCAGCTGTGCTCTCAACACAGTGTATGAAAACAAGGACACTGTGATGAACGCTTCAAGTACCCGACCATGTATAGAGATCGACTCTACAGGTTTCTCTGGAGTGCTGGTGGACAGTGAAATCTAGATTTGTTTCACAGAATGCCTCTTGTAAATACACTCTTTGCACAGCTTCAGAAGCAGTACATTGATGCTATAGAAGCACTCATAGTCACAACAGGCATTGTGAGTTCCATTGCAAAAATATGTGATGTTCCATCCATTTGCACTCCTCATAGTGGTGGTTATGATGAGGCAAGAGTAAGGAGCTGTTCAAATTTGCAGCAAATTTCTTATAAAGTCTGTGACACTGTGATAGCCAACGCAAAGCTGTCCTTTCCAGCTGTTCTTTTTGACAGTCAGAGTTTTCTTGAATTCTCAAAAGACTTCCCAAAAGAAGCCATAACAAAGGCAGCCAAAGACATGACATTCCAGATTTTACCAAAGCTGTAATCAATAAATTTGCAAATCTAAATTCATTTATAAGTGAAGCAGTTAAATACTACCTCTTTAGATATATCTTTTGAACCTATAGGTTGTGTCCTAACCCTAACTGTATATAATATCTAAGTAATATCTGAGTGAACAGCGTCTGTATATAGGCTAGATCATGTGAACCACCCAGATGTAGCCCAGGCTTTTGTATAGTGGCTGTATAAGGCTGTAAAGTTAAATCAGATTGTAACATTCAACTGTTTTTGTTCACTTTTTGGGCCTGCATAAAGTAATATGCATATAGCGACTTACAGTATATAGGCTAGCCAAGGAGGACTATAAAATAAACAGTTTGATGTATTAAAATTACTCTCCTATGTTTACCTGTGTGAGATTATAGTTCAATTACATCTGTAGACTGTAGCATACCAGTTCAGGCTGCAATGATTAGTCTGAATCATTGATAATGTCAGTTTTGAAAAATTATTTTTATTTTTTTTTTTCTTTCATTTTTATAATTGACTACTCATTTACTTAATCAGAAACAGAAAAGTACACCAAGAACTTTTCAAAAATATGGGGACCTTTTCTTTAATACTTAAAATATCAAGTTCCCAGACATTCCTATTTGAAATTGTCCAAGCTTGGGTGGGGTTATGTTTTAGTGTTTTAATGTTGCTACTGATGGCACTGATACATATGCTATATCTGTATTCTTATCTTCTTATCTTCTTTTTTTTTTTTTTTTTTACTTTTCCTGTAGTCATTTATATTGATGAATGAATAATGTAATTGTATGTGTTTGATAAATCTAATAAACAAAGCTTAAAAAACAGAAAAGAAACAGAAATATAAGAGTGCATAGACCTCTATTCCTGGGTAGAATGTAATATCATAGTGAAGCCTCTGGGGGCAGCAGCCATGCTGAGATTACGGTTTTTTAAAGAGTTTTAAAAAAAAACACACACACACACACACACACACAAAGAACAGATCAATGTATTTCACTCACAACATACAGTTTCTTGCATAGATAACAGGAAGCTGAATGGAGGCGTCAGACTGAATGTGAGAGTAGAAAGACCGACTAGAGAGAAAGATTTAAATCCACTAATTTCAGGTTTCTTATGGTATTATTTAAAATAAAATCATTATCAAATCTTTCATTTGTAAATTGGTTATTTTTATGATAACACAGAATAATCATCAGAGCTACTACTGAATAACACTCTTAGAAAATTAGCAAATTACGTGCAAAATCAACAACCCAGTGAAGCAGAATAAAAAAGCTGTGCTAATGGCAAATGTAACGAACATTAAACTGAGCATTTGATATTGTGTGAAAATTCTTTATTCAAAAAACGTACAAAGGATGATTATGATATGAGTGAAAATCTTGATGGTTCAATATTTTATAAAGTAGACAACAATATTGGAATGTTTCATTTAGTTTGCAGTCAGAGTCAAAAGGAAGTAAGCTAAGCTTTATTTGTGAACTAGTTTTGTTACTGCTTTTGTTACTGCTTTTGTTAGCATTCAAATAATTTAAATACAGTAGCTAATTTTACAACTATATTTGCTGTACAATTCACGGGTTCACATGCATGCTGTATGCTAGTGAGTCAAAGGTTGTGACATTAAATTTCAGGACTACTAGAGAGCCACTCTAAAATGAATAAACATTAATATGTTTGTCTTGCAGTTCAGAATACCATGTGGATGAACCACCACGATTAGTCCTGGACAAGCTTGAGAAGCTCGGCTACAGAGTCGTGGCCATGACAGGAGTTGGTCAGACTCTGGTGTGGTGCCTTCACAAAGAGACTAGTGAGCTTGGTCAACATCCTATAACGTCGTGATATGAAGTATGTGTTAAAAAAAAAAGAAGACCATTTTAATACAACATGAAACCACAAGGTTATATGTCATAAGCGGATTTGAGCAGTGTTGGCATGAGACTAGTGTTGAAAGTGCAATGGCTAGTTTTTCTCATTGTGAAAATATTTTGTAATTAAAACTATAAACAGAGAATTTCTCTCTGTCTAAAGCTAAACCAATCAAACTTGACATTATATAATCAAATCAGAAACAGTGCAAGGCAAGTCTGTCAGTTAAGTAGTGAGTGCTGTTTGTTCCTGTTTAGACATGTTTAAATGTATGTACTTCAAATTAACCATATGAAAGGCAAGTAATTTGTATACATATTTGTGTTTCTGTCATTAATGTTGGATGCTTCATTAAATATAATTCTACACGTGGGTCAAAAATATCCTTTTTATAGATATGTTTTGTGGTTTGGAGAATCACAATCTCAATTTCAATTAGCTGAAATTTTAAATGCATTCCAGAATGTAATTTCTCATCTAGACATCATGTCATTGTTCAGTTTATTGCTTTATTTAACTTTGTAACGTATTCTGAGTTGTTTACATTTTTTGCTGAACTGTGTAAATCAGTGGTGTCTTGCTTCACCACATCGCTGCAGAGTTCAGTATTCCACCTCATTTAACACCTGATTTAACTCATGGGAAAACTATCAAGGCCTTCTGGGCTGAATTTGGTTTGTTAGAAGATGAGAAAACACAAATCTTTGTAAGGTAGTGACCTTCTAGGACCTGTTTGACAACAGTGATGTAAATGTAATATGATATGTGTGCTTCCACAAAGAGAACTAAATAAAAATAAAAGTTTAAAGAAAACTTCATTTGAGCATTTAGTTGGGCTACTAGCTTGATGTATGTATTTTCTTGAGATTGATTAATAGTCCTCTTCCTATCCATCAGGGGCACTGAGAATAACCTGAATACCTCCTTGTGTATGTGACCAGATGTGCACTGCCCAAGTGCTGATTGAAGATGCACAGATGGCTTATGATATTGCATTTATGATGACTTAGGCTATTGCATCACATTTGACACACACTTGTAATATGTTAGTTGTTTTACTGCTAGCAGTGGAGCAATCACTCCAATCTACAGAAATTGATCCTTCTGTATGGGAGCTGGTTGACACTTCATTCACAGCAGTGGGACACCTAGGCCAGGATATGGGACAAACTCTCTGTCAACCTGGTTTATGCACAGCGTCAAGTGTGGTTAGCACAGTCCACTCTACTAGACGTATGCAAATCAACCCTGCAAAATCTTCTGAAAAGGCCTTGGATTGGAGAGCTCTGGGTTCAGAATGACTAAACCACCATGGGTACACAGACCATTTGTGCAGCAATTTTAGGTCAACACCCACAGCAGTCCTGGCCTAAGGCCCCTAGTAGGTATCTCTTTACCTTGTAAGACAGACCCTAAACACTACACCATCAGGACTAAATCGTCACATGGCGCATGCCCCTGAAGGATAGAGGCTACCAAACACAGCCTAAACGTTGCCCACTGGGCAGGGAGTACATCAGATCAGTGAATGATGACAGTGTTGCAGGGATACAAATTTCAGTTTCACCAACCTTCTTGGGGTTTAGGGCTTCACTGATGTCAGACCCCAACAAAGGTGTTGCTCCGGCCCAAGAGGTTCGTTCTCTCTTGGACAAGATGGGCCCAGGCTCTAACTTGCCTGAGATGCCATGCTTTTCTAATGAAAGGAGTCCTCTTGGAAACAGTGCCCATAAACAATGTAGTGATCAGCAGCTACATCAACTATCAGGGATGCACAAAGTTGAACGGCACTCTCCACCTTGCACAGAATCTCCTCAGGTGGTCCCACCATTTGCCAGTGCAGTAGATACACTGTCATGATGGCAAGTACAGCCAGGAAAATGCTGTCAGCACCTGGAAGTAGTAGACTGGGATCTGGGATAGGTTTGGTGAGGCACAAGTGGACCTCTTGCCAGTGCTAAATCAGCACATTACTGGTTGCCATCCTCCATAGAAAAGCCAGACAGCCTGCTGGGACAGGATGCACTAACCAGTGACTGGCCTCACCATCTACTATACGTTTTTCCGCTTCACTGATTCTTTCCACGTTGCACAGAATTCAGCAACTAGACCACAGAGTCCTGTTTGTGGCCAGAGATGGTTTCCACTATTGCATTAACTCTAGTGGTTGGAACACTCTTGGATTTTCCTTCTCGAGCAGATCTGCTTTCCCAAACGGACAGAGAGATTAGGAACCCTCAGCCAGTCTTCTATACCTGGGGGTTTGGCCCTTTGGAATGAGTCACCAACTGAGGACTGCACCCTACAATATGCAACCCTATTTAGATGGCGGCCATCTGGTCCTCAGAGACCGTCTGTCACAAAGAAAAGACATAAAGATGCTGGCTGGACATCATCTTATCTAAAGCAGTGGTCTATGAACCAGTTTATTTGGAACCGGTGCTGAACCAGGGAGAACTCTGCAAGAAGGTTTTAGGAAAAGATGGCTGGAATGACAGCTAATACTTGCTGAAAGGTGTCACCATGCTTGTGCACAAGAAGATATTTTGTACAGAAAACAGTTTGCAAAACCCACCATATAGAAAAGTTGTGACATTTTTTATCAGTTTAGATTGCTCAGTGACATGCTGTAGGCTATCGAGACAATGTGGTAACTCCAGATTTGTTGTATGTAACCTATAGTCTGCACCCTTGTACATATGTAACTAGGATATCTTGAGATTATTTTTTCTACTGGTACTCAAATATTTCCATATTTTTCCACAATTATTTTATTAGTTAGTTACAACTGGGGCAGCATGGTGATTCAGCAGGTAACATTACTGCCTCACAGCTCTAGTTGCAGTATCTGTGTGGAGTTTTAAATGTTCTTCCTGTGTTTCCTCCCACCTCCCAAAAATATGTCAGAAGGTGGACTGACTATAGTTCTGGTTTCATGGTTTTCACCTTTTTCTCTGTTTTTCATTACTTTTTGCATACCGTTTTGGACTGTCTGCCTTTGTTTGAATAAACCTTGTTGTTTGTTTGTTAACCTGCAGACATCTGTGCCAAGTTTGTCAGTCCATAATTAATGATTTTCTTGGGTGGCAAAGTGTGGATTTTCAAGAGCTGGCCAACCATGCCTACCTCCACACTCCCACCTGGAAAAAAAGCTCATAAATAACTAAGATAATAAGATTATCAGAGCATTGTCATGAATGTGTTATGATATTGTGTATGTTATGTGTGATATTGTGAATGTTTTTTTATTAGTTGCAAATGTCCAAGACCTACTATTCATTGTAGAACTTGAGCCATGGTAATGGTGGATAAAGAATTTCGAAAGACATGTCAACAGAAGTAAATCAACATATTTGCTAAAACAGAAATTCTGAATATTAGAATGGCCAAGTCAGAGTGCTGACCTCAGTCTCACTGAAAGGCAACTTCAACCAAGACACCACAAAAATCTACTGCTAATAAAACTGTTCTGAAGAGATATTATTTCCAATAAATTACTAAACATAAATCAAGTCAACTGTATTTGTATTGGTAATTGTTCACTAAAGATATAGGAATGTTGTGTGTTTATTTAGTATCATGATTTAGATGAAGATTACATTTTAAGAGCCAGGAGCTTTTTGTGGCAATATAAAAAAAAAATGTTTAACAGATGTTTCTTCAATTTCACAACAAAATCGATCAAGTAGTGGATGCTAAGATATTATTGCTTGGCCGACTCCGATTAACTCCGATTGCTTGGCCAAATCTTTGCCTATTCTTATTGATGTATGTGTTATAACTCTGCAAGATGTCATACACTGCCTTCTTCAAATCAGATGTGAAGGCTGAGAGTTTAATCACACAACTTTTCAAAATATTGTTCTGTAGAATGTGCCTCGTGCTTTGGATTATTGTCTTGTTACAGAAAAAAAAAAAAGCATTTTCATTTTTGACCTGGATTTTTTTTTTTTTTTTTTTGATAGACAAATTAGAGGTACATTTAAATTTTTTTCCACAAAAAGCCATGTCAGACCTTTGTAATTAACTGTAACCTATTATGTTGTTTTATTCGCTACTTTTTGCAACTGTAATTTTACTGACAATGGCCTCCTAAGTGGAAAGAAACCTGCAGCTAATTGCCTATGTAGAAGCAATCAACTTGCAGTATTCTAACACCACATGCCAAGAGAAAACTAATGTGAGCATTTGTCTGCACTTGACTGTTTTATGTTGGGATTTTTTCAGTTATGTTCTTCCTTTTTCCAGTCCTGGATGGCTAAAGCTCTACACATTAGCAGGTTCTGCTCTACTAAGCATCAGCTAATCACCAAGCCCTTGTTAGCTCAGTCTTATAAAGGAAAAGTGTGTTTTACTCCTCTTTATGCATATTACAAGCCTGAAGCACAATGTGTGGTTTAATTAGAAACTCATTCTCAGTTAACACTTTGCCAAATATTTATTCATAGCTCTCTTCAGTTGGCTCTAAATGTGTACCTCCACCGTGACTTGGCCTGCAATTTGTTCCTCTAACATCAAAATGGCTGGTAATCTTTCCCTGAGGAAGATGCTTGGAAGGTTCCTTGGACTTCCAGGCTTCTTACCCTCCGAGGAGCTGATGACTTGGCAGACAGATCTGAGAAGAGATAAAAAGTGCGAAAGGGGAGGCAGCCGGATGCTGAATTGAGGTGATTACTGTGGAGATGGACACGTGCAGATAGTAGCAGCAGACGCCTTGGGAGTCTTCAGAGTGCAGCACAAGCTGATCTGGCTCATCACTCCAGCAGGATGTGTGTGCGTGTGTGTGGATGGGCCGAGTGTAATTGGGTTTCCTGTGTTGTAATTTGAAAGCTACTTTCCAGGGTTGTGATAGAGCCAAGCAAGTAAACAGAACCATGTGACTGGAATGTTGCATTGAACGACAAAAATAGAATGAAAGCGGTGTGGTTCTGAGATGGGTATTGCATAACAAGAAGATGGATTTGCTGGGATTTTGAAAAAGGTGTGACTGAAAGATGAATGGCAGCATTAAACAGGCCATGGAATCTTGGATAAAGGTATAATAATAATGTTTGGTTTTGTGATGTTGCTTGGAAAAATTGTAAGGGTTGGAAAACAACCCAATGTCAAAGATTCATGCATTCATTCATCTTCAGTAAACACTATCCTGGTCCGAGTTGTAGTGGATCGGGAGCCTATCCGAGAAACAATGGGCACAAGGCAGGGACATAACCTGAATGGGACCCCAGTCCATCACAAGGCACCATGCACACACATATTCACACCTGCTGGCAATAGCATAGCCAATTAACTTAATGGCATGTTTTTCAGAGGTGGGAGGAAACCAGCGAACCCGGAGGAAATACACACACACACATGGAGAACAAATGATAAATTCACAGGGATAAATTCACATATTTACAATATATTTTTTGTGAATCCATTTATTTCTGTAAAGCTGCTTTGTGACAATGTCCATTGTTAAAAGCGCTATACAAATAAAATTGAATTGAATTGAAACCAGGCACCATGGAGCCGTGAGATCGCAGTGCTACCTGCTGCACCTCCATGGTGCCCTATGTCAGAGGTTACTTTTTTTAATAAAAGGCACATGCAACATGCTTTACATTGTTTTAATAAGTAGGTACTTTACTAATAGGTATTTTCAAGCTACCTTTAATTAATTAGTTAACAATTAGCTTTACTAATAGGTATTTTTGAGTTCTGTGAAAATCTTAGTCAATTTAAAGTAGGAATATGGAGGCAAATATCTTGAGTGAAAGTCAGAGAGTATCTACATTTAAATATACTTAAGTATTCAACAGTAAAAAGTAAATATTTTTAACTGATGAAAAGAAAAGTTCACCATGCTGGACCCTAGCTAGTTCACTAAGCAATCAGTTATAAGGAAAATATTCTACTAACTCAAACAAATCTAGAATTTGGCTTGCTGGTTATGTTTAATAATCCTTTTTGCTTGAATTCTACAGCACATCAAAACCACATTCTTAATTAGCTAGCTAACTTGAACTAATTTACAGAACTTAACTAGCTAGCTTATTGAACAAAGAAATTGCAAAACTTTACTAGCTTATTTACTTTAACTTAGGTTGAACATAACATTAGACCTCATCGTGAATTCTAAAGGTCGATATTTCATTTTTACTTCGGAGGTAAAGGAGACAAGTATCCCTCACTGCAGATTAAAAGTTCCATGGGAGTGAGACTCCTCCTACCTGGGCGGAGTCAAACCCAAAGTCCAGGGGGTGGAAATGTCTCATCCTGAATCGGTATCTAAGAAAAATCCCATGGAATTTAAGATTTGTAACAAGTAATTTGAAGGTCAGGATGAAAATGTAAGGAGTGGAATGTATGTTTTGTCTCTTGGAAATTTACTTGAGTAAAAGTACAAGTACTTATTTTCAATAATACTTCAGTAAAGTACACATCTTCCAGAGTACCAGTAAGAAAGTACAATTACTCAAGTATTTTCCACCCCTGGAAATCAACCCTACATCTACATCTACAGGCTTTACCTCTAAAACCTTCCTGAATTTCCTGTAGTCTTTGCATTTTTAACAACCAGAGGCATAACAATGTTTCTAATCAGTCAAGTCTTCAAAACGAAAGGTTCAAGAGAACTATTTTTGCCTTGTAAAATATGATTTTACTGCGTGGTGTCTTATTTGGCAACTTTTCAGCCATCCTGGCTTACATTCATCATACTGTATGCTTGTTGTCTGTCATCACTCTCACTGTGGGCGCTGCATTCACAAGACATTGGACTGGTTTAGAATTTGTAAGCTGCGTTTGTTGCCCAGTATATTCCCAACCCCCTAGTGTCTGCAGATATGTGTTCTTATTAGATGTCACATCAAGCCCTGTGTGACTAATGCATGAGGAGCTGTTGATGGTGTTTTATAGTTTCAAAGTAATTCACTGAATATTGCCTTGTGTCAAAGTTTTAAATGCGAAACATTTTCTTGGTTTATGGACCAGGCTTGTTACTCATTCACTTTCAACAGGCTGAAGATTCTCCACAAGGGGGAGCTCTTACTCAAGTAGCTTTTTTGCTCATCATTGTTGAATATGAGGAAAGCGGAAAGAACCCGCGTCAGCAGGATCCGATGAATGTACATATGTTTGCACTCAGACTTTGCATATAATTGAAGTAAAATTATTTTTAAAAAAAAAAATCCTTCACGAGTGCAGGCTGAATGTAATTCTGCTGCCCGTGCTAGAAAAGAAAGAAATTATTCTCGTGAATATATAGATAATGTTTGAAGTATCCAACCAAAAATGTACAAGTAAAAATGTTGCTACTTTTAAATGCACTTAAGTATTAAAAAGTAAATGTTCTTAAGTTAGTCATGTTATCATGTGAAAATTAATTTTTATTACTTCTCTAAAACTGTTAGATGATGATTTTCATTTCAAAGCAGCTATGCCGTTTTGCCTGAAAACATCATTCAATCTCTGGAGGTTTGCTGGTCATGTGCATGACTAACACTACATAGTTTTCTTATGAATTAATCAGAAGTAAAATATCCTGTAAATAACCATATTTACTATTAGCAAGAATTTGGCTTGGCTGCCTAGCTATTTTTTGTTAGCTACTGGAATTTTTGCTAGTCTGACCTGGCATTAGCAAAGAAAACAGTAGAACTTAAATATAGACAGCTAGTGTTAGCAACTTAACAAAACTTACCTCAGCATGCCTTCTAGGGAGGCAAAGGAGATGCCCCGTTTAATAAGTCTTTACTTAAGCCAGCATATTGAAACATTTTACTGAGGTAGGGCCAAGGGCGCTCATGCTCAAGTTCCACACTGCAGTCCTTTGGCTTATCCATCTTCAGATACACACAGATAGCCATAACATTATTTACATTGTGTAGCATGACAAGGTAGCTTTTTCTACCTTATGAACTTGATTGGATGCTAAACTGAGTTTATTTGATGATTGCACTGTGTACAGTCATTGGCTGGATGAGAGAAGAAGAGACCTTTGTGATTTGTAAGGAGTACTCTGAAGGTCTAAATAAATATGTAAGGAGTAATACAGTAAGTTATTAAATAATTATTGGTATGAGTATTAAATATGTTGAGTATTCAATTTCAGTAATACTCAAATAAAGTATAAATACGGCAGAATAATACTTAAGTACAGTAACAAAGTACAGTTATGTAAGTATGTTCCACCCCTGGCCTAAATCATACATTTTTGTCATCTAAGTGACACCAACAATTTCCTGCACTCATTACCTAATCACTTACTAATCACTAATCACATAGTCATTTCATTTTACTTATAGCATTGCTGTTAAAAACAGGACAACTGCCACAAAGCAGGCAGGCTTCAACCATTTCATCTAAAATATTCAGTAAAACCTGAATACTCCAGCCAAGTCGTGAGGATCAGTACAGGATTTAAAAAAAAAAAAAAAGCACCAGGACACTGTACATTTTGTCAAGATTTATATTAAACTATTGTGTACTGGTGCATATTCTATCATCTGGTGGTACTTACTGAATAGAATTTTTATTTTGTAGCATTTTAATAACACAAATCTTGAAGCACACTAAGGCAACAGTAGAAAGTAAAAACCTCACTAGGATGGATACAGGAGGAGGAAGAAAGCTTTGAGAGGAATCAAGACTCAGCAGGGGGACTCTATCTTCCTATACTGTGAATCATGAATCATTCTTTTATCAGTCAGTCTAAGAATTTCTGAGGACTTCTGAGAGCATGTTCAACAGCAGTTAATCAAGGAAGTGCTAATAGGGGCTTGTGGTCCCCAGGAGAAGAAAATAGAAGGTCTACAGATGGCAAAAAGTATAATTGGGAAGAATAGGATCTATTTAGACAAATGGTGATGTCTTTAAGCCTTTAATGGACACCAGAGATTCTCCATCCAGTTCAGCAGGCCAGCAGTCGGTTCACATTTTCTCTTCATTCCAGTTCCTAGTATACTTGAAATGGATAATCAACTCTTGATTACCTGCCTTAGGTATGATGGGAGTTGGGGCAGACTGTTGGAGTGACTGGACGGAGAATCTCTGGTGTTTGTTAAAAGCGAACATATTCAAAGACAATATGATGGAATACAGAAGGGCATAACAGACACTTATGATTAATGTAGTTTAAATTTTTTTAATGGATACCAACAATGCAGCGAGGAAATTTTCCTGCTGGAAGGTGTAAGAAAACAAGGCCAGTGCCCAAAAAAGCAACCTTTCATCAAGGACTTTGGCCTTGAGACTCCATGCGTGCCCTTAGTGATTTGGGCCACAGTCTCCAATACACAAAATCTGAAGCGTAATCATCATAACCACCACAGTTATTTCAGAGAGAACAGAACCTCCCGTCACCTTTCATCAACTCCAGCAGCACTGTTCCTATAAAAAAATCCCTATGTTTACTTCCTCCCATAGTTCCACTGTGTTCAGCACTGGACAAGAACAAGTTCTGAATCCAGAAATTCACCCGAGAGACATGGTCCGCAGTTTCAGGCTGTGTGCCGACTGATTGAAGCCATTCGCGGACTGCGTGCTTCCTTAGAGAAAATCTTTTCCTGCTAAGGCACACCCTCGGCCAAAAAGCCGAGGAACACATTGAGTTACACAACCCTGATTGTCAGCATTTACCAAAAGAAAATACTTTATTGATTTGTGAGGATTCAAACTGCGAGGGAAAAACAAGCACAAAATGGTAACGAAGGTTTATTATATGTTAAAGTAAAGCTGCTGAGTGAGTGCCCTCAGGTCTTTGCTGCTTCTTCCTCCTCATCTTCTCGCTGCATTTGCTCGATGAGCTTCTGTCGCTCCGCCGCCTGCCTCATGCGCATTAACACCAGGCTCTCGTAATCCCGTTCACTGCTCAGCGAGGTCTGCAAAAAACCCACAATTACATAAGATAAATGTGCCTGTAATGACTAGCAAAAGTTGTTAGATACAGTATGTCAAACTTTCTGGCCACTTTATATTTAACCACTAAACCCTCAAAATGCAATGCTCTACTTCTGTTACTGAATCAAAAGTGTTATAAGCATACAGTGCAACTGCTGTTACAATTATTACACAAGCAGCTAATCACAATTATTTAAGGTGATGGGGACATTAATTGGTTTTTATATAAAAGCAGACTTTTATATATCATCATATGACAACTACCAACCAGTCAGAGTGAAATAACATGTGCTTTCTCTGAGACATGAAGCCAGCCAACTGCATCGTTTCAAACTGCTGCACATGCTATGCCACACGGCAGCGTAACACACTCGGAGGAATCTAACGCTATCTACCTTCTTCTGCATACATGAGCTCACAGACGCCCATAATTGGCTAGTGTCGCTGTGATTGACAGGGGAGAGAGAGTATGCCATTCCTTCCCTCGGCTTGTAGCCATGGATGGCAACAACATTCATTCAATCAATTAGTTGACTGCTATAACCAAATCACTATACCATAATTTAAATATTATTATTATTATCATAATATTATACCATAATTATTAAAAATTATTAATAATCTATAAAAAGAGTATGTGCAATAACAGTAAGAATTTGTGCTTATGCATTTGACTATGCTGTGTAGTTTTATTGAAACACAACATTTTTTCAAACATAAAATGCATACCTAAGTAGTATAATTGTTCAGTAAAACACTGTTTTCAAAATTATTGGCACCCTTACACTTTGGTGACACCTCCCTTGGGAAGAAGAACAGCAACGAGCCTCCTGTAATTTTTAACAAGATTGGAAACTTTTTTAAAGAGATCTTTAAAGGTACTCTCCTTAATGCAGAACATTTCAAGCTCCTTTATGTTCATAGATTTGTGCATATGGATCGATTCAGTCCATTATTAATGTTTAAATCCAAAGACTGAGAAACATTGTTTTTGTGTTGCAGCAACCATTTCTGTGCTGATTCGAATTTATGTTTAGGGTCATTGTCTTCATTATCATCTACGGCCCAGTCTTCACCTCCTGGCAGACTGAATGTTTTGGGCTGAAATATTGTAGTTGTTGTGCCTCTTTCAGCTGCTCCTGTTAGGGGTCGCCACAGCGGATCATTGGTCCGCGTACTTGATTTGGCACAGTTTTTACGCCAGATGCCCTTCCTGATGCAACCCTCCCCAATTTTATCTGGGCTTGGGACCGGCCCTGAGAGCGCACTGTTGCACGCAACGCCAGTGGCTGGGGTTGGTTCCCTGGCCCGGAATTGAACCCGGGCCGCAGCGGTGAGAACACTGTGGCCTAACCACTAGTCCTCCAGGGACCCGGGCTGAAATATTGTAGTATTTATCCAAATTTATGATGCCATCTGTCTTCACAAAAGCCCCTGAATCATCAGCTACAAAACTCAAAGCATCAAAGATCTACCACTATGTTTTACAGTGGTGTACAAACATACAGCTTTTGAATGTACTACCCAAATATGCTGTTGTGCTCAGACAAAAGGTTGCAATGACGCTGGATGAAGCTAAATTATTATTATTGTGTATAATGTTTATTTTTTAAAATACACAATTCTGCCCTTTTTAATGAAAGCTACCAGTAATTCAGATGGGCACTGCATCATATCATGAAAGGGAGAGACAAAAAAAGAGAAAGCACAGAAGTTTTTCAAAATGTGTTTTCAAGTTATTGATGAAGAAAGACCAAAGATGTGTCCAGTTAACAAGATAGTGGGGTTGTAGTGCATGGGTTTGTCTTTGTGTGTGTCTGTGCGTGTGTGTATGTTTGGAAAAGGGGAAAAGAGCATGAGAGTAAGTGATACGTGTTGTAAGGTAAACCATCTGTAGGACGTGGTTGTGGCCACCAGTATTTACCCAAGTGATGTACAAATGGAGGGAGGAAATAAAGAGGGGGGAAAAGAAATAATGCTGTGAGTGCAGACAGAAGAGAACTGCCATTAGCATTCCTCTTGTGTGAGCTCAAGCCTCATGTCCACCTCCTAACCACCAAACATCACGCAAGCTCAATTAAGTACATAAACAAATGCTGCATCTTCAATTATACCAAACAAAAACAACCCTGCCAGACTGGATTTTTCATCTCCAGTTCTTCAAACCAAAGCTCCACTGCACCCTCTCATGGACAGAGACACGCCTGGACACAGCTGGTGTCTGTGAGTGAATGGGGTTACACCAAGGGCTTGAGATATCTTCAAGCGTGTTGACTTGAACAGACCAAGATGAAGAAAATGAGAATGATGAAGATGCAAGAGCAGGGACCCAATAACTGAAACACGAGACATTCACATACACTCATTGTCCACTCTATCAGGAACACCTGCACACTTGCACATTTATGTTATCCTATCAGCCAATAATGTGGCAGCAGCGCAATGCATAAAATCATGCAGTTACAAGACTCCGAGGCTACAGTGGGCACAAGCTAACTGAAACTGGAAATCTGAAAACTGGAAAAAGACCAGATGATGTTTTTTCCAATCTTCAACTGTCCAGTTTCGGTGAGCCTGTGCCCACTGTGGACTCATATTCCAGTTCTTGGCTGACAGGAGTCGAACCCGATGTGGTATTCTGCTGTTGCAAACCATCCGCCTTTGACGTGTTGTGCTTTCTAAGATGCTTTTCTGCTCACCATGGTTGTAAAGAGTGATTATTTGAGTTCCCGTAGCCTTCCTGTCAGCTCGAACCAGTCTGGATCTCTCTCATCAACAAGGCGGTGCATCTACTGGATGGTTTTTTTTTTTTGGTTTTTTTTTGCACCATATGCATAAATGATAGACTGTTGTGCATGAAAATTCCAGGAGATCAGCAGTTTCTGAAATACTTAACCCAGCCTTCTGGCACCAACAACCATGCCACGGTCACTGAGATCACATTTTTCCCCTGTTCTCATGTTTGATGTGAACATTACTGGAAGCTCTTGAGCTGTATCTGCATGACTTTATGGACTATGCTGCTGCCACATGATTGGTTGATTGGATAATTGCATTACTGAGCAGGTGTACATGTGTTCCTAATAAAGTGGCCGGTGTATATCAAGGTGCCATAAGAACTCTTCAGGAAGAATTTGAGTTAACACTTGTGAATGGCATGGCTGACCTCATCGGTTCATGTGATTACGGGAGTTCTGAACAGCGGTGATGTCAGTAAACACCCCCTGGGCTTAGGCCTGTGGTACACCAGATGGTTGGCTGAATATGGGATGAGCTGGAAGACTGCTCTTACTCATAATATGAGACTGAGCGCCGTCACAGGTGTGAGGAGTGTGTTTGGCTCCAGGGTGTCTGTGCGTGTATACATCCTAACAGTACAATGTGTGCATAAACTGAGTAGTCTTGAGTTGCTCCATATGTAGAAGGTTGTTTCATAGGTTTTGCGTCAGAGAAAACACCCACTAAGGGTGAAAACACTCTTCATTTAGACTCCCGTCTCTGGCTGAGTCACAGGTTGTTTAGATTAATGACAAAGCAGGGCATGACGCCTTCTCACACAAAAACACACACAAGCACACACTATTATCTCTGATTCTTATTTCCAGACAGCAGCACAAGTCATACTTGGATTAGGTGTTGCCCTCTATTAGAGAATGGACTAGAACCGATCAATCCAGTCCTCTCCAGCCTTAAATTTGTGTATAGTGTGGACATGTTTTATATCTGCTTTTTTATTTTTATTTTTTATAAAAACTTCAGCTTTTTATTTGAAGACGTAAAAGAACCAAAAGGTTCCTTTTGGTTACTGAGGTTAAGGTTAAGGGTGGATTTAGGTGTAGGCATAGCATTAATTTTAATGGAAGGCCAGTAAGAAAGTGTGTGTGTGAGTGAGTGAGTGTGTGTGCGAGAGAGAGAGAGAGAGAGAGAGAGAGAGAGAGAGAGAGAGATTATATGCTAAAAGCCCCAGAAACCATGATTTCCTGTGACAGGGCAATGACTCAAGAAAATAAGTCCCAGAACATTCTCAACCCTTTCAACATAGTTCATCATTTTTGCATCAAGGCGAAATGCTCCACAGCGAAGTGAAGGCTTATTTTGCTCCTCTCAAGTAACTACATAGGAACAGACATCTTCCCAGACATTGTGCTCTTGAAATAATGTCACTTAACATCATGGCCCTTTTGAAAGGTGAAATTATAGCCATATATACTGTATATATTGAACACAGCATATATACAAAAATGGCTATGATGACCAAAACTACTTTTCATATCATAATGTGCTCCCAGAATGTATGTACACCAGTGGTGGCTGGTGGTTTTTACAATAGTGGAAGCACAGTATAGTACATACATAGCACAGTGCATGCACTTGGTGACAGTATTACCAGTCAGCCAATCAACTTTATTGTACAGAGAGAGCTGTAAGGAGATATTTTTCTCCCTGACTTCTGAATTAAACCAATCTTGTTTTAATTCTTTCCTCATAAGTAAGAGCATCAAATGTCTTCCAAAATCAGGTCGACAACATTAGCATTGTCTGCCATGGCACACCAAAAAGTAGCAAAGGTAGCTAAATTTCACTGCGGTAGAGAAACTAGCTAGTTGGACAATGCATTTCTGAAATGAACACAAACAATCAAACACAAATTACAATTTATTTACAACATTTACAAATGACAAAAATAAAACAACAAGCTATATTAGTTGGGTAAAACTGTTAGGTATTAGGCTACACTAACACATCTCTGGGCACTCTGCGAGTCTGCAACTGACTGACTGGCAACAATACATTTAAGTTTGAGATGTCAGTCATATTCATTACTGTGTTCAGCAATTGGCAATTGGTTGCAAGTTTGGAGCACAGTATCCAGACAGGACCCAAAACAACACCCAATCAATCTTTGATCCCTTAAAACTAAGTGTACTTAAACCTGTTACAGGATCACACTGAAGCTGTGTATCTATGGAGTTCTATCAGCGGTACGTCTACTAGCTTCTATGGACATTTTCATGCAGGCTGCACTGTCCACTGAAAACAGTTTGCATTAAAAGAACAAACATCGTAATACTGCAGTGAGATATTTGATAGACACAGTGGTAAACACTTCATTGCTGCATTTTAATGGAATTTTAGAGGAGGCCTTGCTTCCCATGCAGTCTTAAAGCCATTGCCTGTGATGTACACAAGGCATGAGAAATGAATCAAAGAATTCCAATTAAAAATGATTGAACTTTTCTTACCTACAATCTCCTCTCCAAAAGACTGAAAAAAATGACAAAAGAAAAGGTATGTACCATGGGATGTTGCTGTGTCTGAATTCCGGTTGTTGTTCCTCTTTCGGCTGCTCCCGTTAGGGGTCGCCACAGCGGATCATTGGTCCGCGTATTTGATTTGGCACAGTTTTTATGCCGGATGCCCTTCCTGACGCATCCCTCCCCAATTTTATCCAGGCTTGGGACCAGCACTGAGAGCGCACTGTTGCACGCAACCGCAGTGGCTCCCTGACTGGGAATCGAACCTGGACCGCAGCGGTGAGAGTGCTGTGGCTTAACCACTAGTCCACTAGCAAAAATATATACTTTTCGGTTTTTTTTTAACCAAAACTGGGTTTTTCTGCATAACTTACTTAACTTAGAAAACGAATATATTTTACTAAAACAACATGGAAATGATATTTACTTTATAATCTTGCCAAAGGTTTACGCAACGATCGTGTTGGATAAGGAATCCATTTTATCAAACACGGCAGTAAAACTGTCAGTAAACGCTCAGTTTTTTTTTTTTCAGTTCTTCTCATTTTTTTTTATGTTGGTGGGGTGTGTATGACTTGATTAAAGACAGCCAAAGAATTTGATCATTAAGGGAGATTGATATGTATACAAGAAATGTGTGCCTGAGCCTCTTCAATAGGTCAAACAAACACCAGATCCAAGCTGCCATATGCCTGTGAAGACCACGGTCCCAGCAGAAATGAAGACTTTATAAAAGGAGAAAGAACGATAGTACATATATACTGTACATATAATATATAGTGGTGCTCATAGTGGTGCGAAATGCAACTTCCTAATTTTGTTTGTTTTCTGTGTGTTTGCAGAAGGACAACTTCCTCCACTTTGTTGAAGAACAAAGCCAGAGACCAAAGCAGAGAGGCAGGGATTAACCACCAGCATGTGAACCATCTGGTGATTCAAGAAAGGATCTTGAATGCTGTAACTACAGTGGCTGTAGAAAGTCTACACAGGGTTTTGTAAAGTAAAAAAAGAAATCAAGATAAATCATGTCAGAACTTTTTCCACCCTCAATGTGAAATTACAACATATAAAAATTAAGTGAAAAACCAATCAGAAACATTTTAGGGAAAAATAGGGAAAATAAAAAACGTACAACAACCTGGTTGCATAAGCGTGCACATCCTTTTATAATTGGGGATGTGGCTGTGTTCAGAATGAACCAATCACATTCAATCTCATTTTCAAAAGTAATAATCATACAGCTGTCATCAATTAAATTATTCTTATTAGCCCCAAATAAAGACCAGCTGTTTCTGTAGGATTTTCTTCACATCATCTTGGTTTCATCTGACTTCTGAAGCCATGGTCTGCAAAGAGCTTTCAAAGCCTGTACAGGGTCCCACTGTCGAAAAGTATCGATCAGGAGAGAGGTACAAAAAATTTCCAAAGCATTAGATGTACCATGTAACACCATAAAGGCCATCATCAACAAATGGAGAAAATGGAGCGCCACAGTGACATTACCAAGAACAGGATGTCACTCCAAAATTTACAAAAGAACAAGACAAAAACTTACCAGGGAGGCTGCCAAGAGACCTACAGCAACATTAAAGGAGCTGCAGGAATATCTGACAAGTACTGATTACTCTCTGCATGTGACAACAATCTCTCATATTCTTCACATGTCTGGGCTATAAGGTAGAGTGGCTAGACAGAAGTCCTTTCTCACAAAAAAGCATCCAAGCTCAACTGAAACACACCAAACCATGTGGTAAAATGTATTATGGTCTGATGAGACCAAAAGGTATAATAATTCCATAATTCCAAAAGGTATGTTTGGTGAAAAAAAAAAAAGCACATCACCAAAAGAGCACCATACCCACAGTGAAGCATGGTGGTGGCAGCATCATGCTTTAGGGCTGCTTTTCTTCAGCCAGAACTGGGGCTTTTATCAAGGTGGAGGGAATCATGAATAGCTACAAATACCAGTCGATTTTAGTGCAAAACCTTCAGGTGTCTGCTAGTAAGCTGAAGATGAAAAGGAATTTCCCCTTTCAGCATGACAATGACCCAAAGCATACATCCAATCAACAAAGGAATGACTTAACCAAAAGAAGATCAATGTTTTTGAACGGCCTAGCCAGAGCCCAGACCTGAATCCAACTAAAAATCTGTGGGGTGACCTGAAGTGGGCTGTGCACAGGAGATGCCTGTATAATTTGTTGGATCTAGAATGTTTTTGTAAGAAAGAGTGAGAAAATATTGCCAAGTCAAGATAATACCATGCTGATAGACTCTTACCCAAAAAGACTGAGTGGTGTAAAATAATCAAAAGGTGCTTCAAAAATGTATTAGTGTAGGGGTGTGCACACTTATGCAACCAGGTTATTCTAAGTTTTTTATTTGTCCTATTTTTCCCTAAAAATGTTTCTGTTTGTTTTTCACTTAATTTTTATATGTTGTAATTTCACAGTGAGGGTGGAAAAATCTTGATTTCAGTTTTTGCATTACAAAAACCTGCCATTTTAACAGGGGTGTGTAGACTTCGTATATCCACTGTATACAATATACACTGTGGTCAGTTAATGCTGAAGCTAGAATGTGTAATGGTAGAGCAGGCATGTCCCATCTTAACTGTAAAGGGCCAGTGTGGCTGCAGATTTTCATTCCAACCTACCAAGCTGATTAAACATTGAGTTAGGTGTTTTGGTAAAAGTTAGTCTTTTACGAATAAGATTGGACACCCCTGCAGTAGAGACCCTCAAGAGATTTAAAGGAATACACATTTTCCACATCTTAAATGTAGTGAATCCTTTATTTTTTTTCACTGGAGGTGCACTGATGACTGATAGTTCCACCTTGCTTAAGGTGGAACTATTTCTTGAGGTGCAGCTGTTGCTTACAGTTGAATACAATATGTTGGCCCAGGTAATATCCAAAATCTCTTCGCTGCATGGTTTGCAATGCTGGAGTTATCAACATTATCAAATAAAAACTTACAGACTACAGAGTAACAACCTACTCAGCATCCATAATAAATTAAGTCCTAGCACATTCATAACACGTGAAATCATTGGGACGGATTTGACAAGAGGAGAAAAAAAGAAACCTTAAAACTCCAGAGAGCCAAAAAGTCAAACAGGGATGTAAGGAAGCACTGTCTACAATTATAACAGGTGAAGGAAAAGGTGATGGACTTAGATTATTTCTTGCTGAACAGCTAAGGAATTTTATTTGGTCTCTATTTATGTAGCTTGTAAGTGAATGACACATAGCTAACTTACTGTTGTGAAATTTGTAGCTATGATTACCCGGTTTGTTATTTTACCATGCTAGCTACCCGGCTATTTGGTTAATATTGTGTGTTTCTCTATATTTTTGTGCTTCAAACTTAAAAGGTCATTTGCTCAAGAGTGAGACAAACAAAGTACCTCAGCTTTGGTGTGTGCATTTCATATATCTATTTTTTCACATGTCTTTAATCCTCTGCTCTATGATTTACCTAGCAAGCTAACAAAAACCAACTAGCTCACTAACCATGCGTATAAATTCAATTTATATGTTTCTTCTTTCTCCTCCTTTATAACATGCTGCAGGTACAGTGCCTTCTCATATGGCTAACTACACTACCTGCAGTTGAGTTACTATTCTCTAAAATTTGCCTAACTTTTTCACATAGTACAAGATAACTAAGGTTCACATCCATGTGCACAGTCAATTTGTATAACACTTTTGTAATACTGAGGAGACTGGTCTTGAACAGAAGAATGCAAAACTAATCTATTTCCAGCATTGTGTGCAACAATTCTATGGTGAGGCAATCCCAGACCAAACCTCAATCATGGGGCCATTATGGATAACCATTGTGTAATACAAAAGAATGTAGCTGAAAACTTCAATTTCTAGTCAAACAATGAATGTGGTGTTTGCCATCAAGGTAGGAGGCATTTAGTGCTCAGCACTATTGCTGGCATAGAGAGAAATACATTGTCCAAATCTGTCACAAAAAGTGCAAACAGCCACTTAGCTCATCAATGTGATTAACAAATCCTGCTTGGAATGCAGATTCCCAAGCAATGTTTACTTCTGTCTCCCAAATCTCCAAGCAAGCTCAAGATTAGAAACGTCATCTAATAATGAGAAACAATTCTTTGCCAAGAGCCACAAGTAGGTAAATACTTTCACTCAGTCAGATTTTGTAGCATGAACTTGCACTCAAGAGTTTTAAGGATTCACAGATTTTTATGCATTTTATTTTAGACTGTCAAGTTAAAATCCAGATTGAGCTGTCTACTTTCAGGACTATATGGAAGTTTATATATTCTGCTTTATATCACACTGACATGCCTGGCAATGACGTGTATATAGAAACTGTGTTAAATACACTTCAATCTTTGTGGGGCCAGGTGTTATTTCTCAGTTTTACTTCCCAATTACAGAATGTGCAAAGGCTCACATATCTGACATTCAGATGGACAAATATGCCATTAGACTAGACAATAATCTATGATATTACAGATGGCAAAAGAAATCCAAGATCCCTTCAAGCAAAATCATGAACAAATCAAAGGGAATGCAGAGAAGGCAGACGTACCTAGACAAAGCAGTAATTGTTTTGCTTGTGTTTATGGACTAAACCATTAGAACCAAATCCACAAGAAGCACACAAATGAACATACACAAAAAAGCCAGTTTAAAACTCAAAGCCTGTCCAAAGTTGGATCTGGAAATACTTTTCCCAAGCAACTAGGATTACGCATCCCAGGGTTTGAGAAAAAGCTGTACCAAACACTAGAGAAACCAACGATGGCCTGAACTTGGCTAAAATCTCACTCAACAATTCATCCTCCTCATAAGTAAAGGCCAGAATAATCAAGCCTGACTCCAAGAGACATACCAAGCAGAAAAAGAAAGCAGTTCTAACTCTACTTATCATGAAACACCAAGCTTGGTGTGTTACCAAGACGTCAGATAGCACAAAACTTCATCAATGTCTTGTTTATCCTTTTGCGTGAAACCCAAAGGGAAGGTAATGAAAGTGCGGACGGGTGCAGAAAGTGGAATGAGAGCTGTTAAAATGTGCAGTTGCGCTTGTGTTGTAGTGAGAGCCGATGTTGTTTTGGTTATATGAGTGACTGCATCTGTGAAGAAAGACTTGATTCTTTTGATGGAGACAAGGGAAGAGTAAATGTTTACTGCACAAGTATGAAAACACTTGTGGAAAGAAAGACAATCACTAAGACATTTCAGCTTTCACACACCAGAAGGCGGTCAAGAAAACTTGGAGCATGTCCTGGAACAGCATGTGTCCAACATAAGGACTACTTCCTGTCAAGTTCAAGTCTTGATATGAACCACTTTGGTCTTCTCAACAATGCAGTATCTGTCCCAGGCACAGGTCATCCCAGAGTCATTAAACTGAGGGGAAGCATAAGCAGTGTTTGTCAAGGGACTGATATGGCTGGCTCAATATTAATGATGGAACATGTTCTCCTAATAATAAGAACCATTGCTTATTTTCACTGGTTAAAGGAATTAAAGGAAAAACCTAAAACTAGAATAAAGTACTCTCCCTAGAGTGGAAAAAATAATGCAAATGGTTCCAGACCAATGTGCTACATGATACAAATAAGCAATTAACATTATATCATGCTCTGCAGCATGCATAATGCTGAGCAGAGATCTAAGTGAGTTTGAAAGCGGGTTCATTATTGGGGCACAGATGACAGGAGCTTCAATCAAAGTCTGCTGAACTAACAGTGATGTTTGTGCATTTGTGCACAAAAATGTAAGGGAAAACAGAAGTGCAGCTGTTCTTTAGGTGATTGTGAATGACGGGTTAGACAGAGACAGCTTTGATTCACCACCATCATCAAAACACCAACTGACGAGATATCTTCTGAAAGAAGGGTGTTCATCCAGGCAAACTGTGCCAAGACACTTCTGGGAGCTCTTGTTTAGGCCAACACCTTACCAAGATACTTTATGTTGGTTTGTCCTTGAATTTGTTACCTGACACTGTTTGTGACACACCACTATTTATAGTGCAACCTAGGCTCTGAAAGTAGAATATATACAGTATATATATACATTTTGAGATTTGGACTCAAATCACTGAATCACACTAACCCCTGACGAGTTTCTGAATCATGACTGACTTGCATCAAACACGGCAGATAGGCATCAATTTTAATCAGCACTATGAGATTAGAGCCCACATGTGCTGTACAGTGGCGGTCACTAATTTTTTTGTTGTGGGTACTACGGGCTGTTTAGTTATTCAGTTTGAAACGAGGCCGCGGGCAGTGTTTGGTCTGCGAGCCTTGAGTTTGACAAGTGCTCTAACTGATAAACGCTAAATAATGTCTGTACATTCCTAAAACAACAAATTAAAAGCAAGGACCACAGTGTTAGTTTTCATTCTACTATTGCTGTAATATGAGTCATTTATCCACTGCAAGGTAAAGTACAGACAGAAGATACAGTGATGTGAATATACAATACGTGGGCGTGGGAGCTTAAACAGGTTCTTCTTTGGAAAAGCTGCTTGTGCAACTGCAGCCAGCCTATACATGTCCAGGACTATGAATGCCTTTATTCCAAACTTGTGTGCATACCTTTTTAATCATCCACAAACTACTGAAAGCAAACACAATAATGGTTTTAGGAAAGCAAACACAATACTGGAAATCAGCAGAGATGCACAATGACAGAGATATTACTAATCATTTAACTCTACTTGCCTCTTCACTCAGCTCAGCCAAATGGAGTGAGTGAAATACCTCAAGTTTTACAAGTGTATGAACAGGAACAGGGTAAATTAGCAAAAAGGGAAGGGAAGAACGGAGCACTAAGTTAACTGCGAGAAGGGAACAACTTATAGGTTTACAGTGTTGTACTTCAAGGTGATGTCAGCAGAGATGAAAAATATTCTAACATTGTGTGTCTGAAAAAATCACTCCACCTGTTCAGACGGACACGCCTTCTATTCAGACCTCACCTGCGTAAGTGTAACACAATACTACCAACCGTCAGACCTGACATTGGACCTTAGCACTCACAAGCTAGATAGGACTATGAACTGTGGAGAGTCTCTACTGGCCTGAATTTCCAGCCAAAAATATAAACCTGCTTTATTGAAAAGATTTAGATCAAGGTAAGGAAATATGTTTTTACTCTTAATGCACTCAGGGGCTGCTATTTTACTTGCATCGGTGAGCTTGAACTAAGTGGTCTACATAAAAAGCTGAGCTGTGTTAATGTTTTTGATGGGTTAATGTGTTTATCTGTCTTATGATGCTGTCAAAACAGGAAACAATGACACCTGACCTGGATACAATGGGTAGAATAGGCATTTGTCAAAGTCAGTTCATAGACAATAGACTATATAACACAGAGAATTCATAATTCTCTTTAAAATACATTTTAAAAATCACTGATATAGGCTAGCCATAATAGTAACAGGATTTGTTCTCTGTTTCCCAGAACTTTAGAGCTGAACAAGCCATCATTTAATCCAAAATGCCTCATGTATGTGCCTCATCCTGGTAAACTGACAATCACGTGTGAGTAGGTGTTGGGGAAAGAACCCAGCTCATGAAAACCTTTCAAAGTGAGGGTCAGTCTGAGTTATTTGCTGTAAACATTGACTAGGGCTGACTGAGGCTCATGTGGCTAATTTAAAAAAAAAAAAAAAAAATCCCTGAAGCTCTCAACTTGCATAATATAAACCAGTATTTCTCAAAACTAAATAATGAGAGGCTACAGGAAAGAAGTGGAAGAGCGGGAACAGGAGGTGTATTTTCACAGGGGTTGTGAGGTGTCTTGGCAAAGTTTTGTTGGTTCAGGCCCACATTAATTTTGACTTGGCAGATGAAATCTCTAAAGCTTCCTTAAAATGGGCCACTCCTCTCCCTCCCTCATTCTTACATGGTTAAAAAGGAATGCTGTTATGTCCACGTTCCCTCATCTCCTGCTGCTACTAAAGTGATGATAAAACCTTTATTGGCCAAGAAACCTTGTTTTCTCTAGTACTATACACATTTATGCAGTGAGTGTTTTAAGTCACGAGAACGGATCTAAAGTGTGTGAATCTGCAGGAGGTCTTTAGCACATAAAATCTCAAGTCCACAGGACTGTCAACTGGCCAACTAGTGCAAAGTATTTGCCTGTGACTTAATTGAAAAGAGTCTTACTTTTCTTAGCTTCCTGAAGAAAAATAAGCTAGCTTTCAGAACATTTTAGCAGCAATTTCTGCTACATTCACACTCTCATTAAAATTCTTGGAATTGGTTAGAAAGAGTGATGATTACGAGTAAAGGGTGCAGATTTTCACAAATAACGGATAATGCATGCATGTACTTATCAATGACTGCTTTATATTTCCTTATTCTAGTATTGGATAAATGTGTGTTCACATGTTTAGAACAATGCCTACTGTAATATCAAATCTTAAGACCTTGTTAAAGGCAAAGCTCTATATCTTGAAGAACAGCAAATATACATTTATGAGAATAATTTGCTATCATCAGGTAAATGTGCCAAAGCTCACTGACATGATTATGTTGAATTTGTCTTTGCTTTAAATATTTTTTTCTTTTAGAATAAAGTGTTCCATGATGTGCCATTCATAAAGAACCCTTACATCGATTTGTATCGACCTTCAAAAAGGAACCCATATATTTTACGTTTGACCAAATTCAGTGGGATGCCCCTAAGGACAACATTACAAGGTAAGCCTCCTTCAGGGAGGTGGCCAAGGAGATCATCAAAGCGGAAGGATCTGTCCGTCAACATGATCAGTCTTCCACTGGCAGATTTCCGACACCTCACCCATGTTGACTCGGATGCAAACAGGGACAGCTTTGGAGACCTCTCTTTCCTGAACCAGGGCCACAGGTTGTTGCTGCAAAGCTCTCAGAGTGAGCAGAACCTGCTCCAGGCCTGTCTGGCCCCTCCAAAGCCTCCTCGCATCAACCTGAATGAAACAGAGTTGGGCCAGGACAGTGATGATTGGGAGCTCCAATACCAGCCTTCAGCTGAAAGACGCAAAAAATGTAACTCTCTACCACTTCTAGACACTGAGGATGTGGAGGAAGAAGCTTACGAACTGCATCAAGAAGAGGTCTCTATCAGTAAAAGCCCTGGCTGGGGGAGCCTCAGCTCAGGTAGGGATTCAACACAGACTGGTCCTGAGGAATTCCAGCCAGATGAAATTGACACAACTTTCACTTTTAATCTAGACCTGGGGCCCTCTATATTGGATGACGTACTGCAGGTTATGGACAAACTCCACCAGTAAAGGAAAAACTGCCATGTGATGCGTTCTATATTAATGGAAAACCAATGTATGGACTTCCTGACTTCACTGGAAGAATACCAGATACTGAGTGGTGAGGACATCTCTAATTTGGACAATAATAAACAAAGCTTGTTATTGACTTTGTGGTTTAAATAGAATTTGACCAGTGTCGGGATAATCAAGATTATTAACATATGTTAAATATTATTAAACAGAGGACTGATAAAATGATATTTAAGATTTAATATTAATATTTCAGTTCCTCTTGCACTGAAACTTATAAATTGTATTGTGTGTTGTGAAAATACACTGATATTTAATGGTTTTAAAACTTTCAAACTTTGATTTCAGGAGGCTGACACAATATTTCAAATACACATGTTCTAGAATACTGCGACTCATAAAGCAACTTAGCACTTATATATTTTAATTATTCTTATATATAATTATTATATTACAATTCAATTATAACAAAAAAAATTACATTCAAACTATAATTTTAAGAATGCTGAATGTATTTGTTTTTATTAATTAGGATGTTTATTGATGTGTTATGAAAAAAATTCTTTTGTTAAATCTTTTGTTATTTAATATGTTTCAGTATTTTAGAGAAGTAGTCCCAGTAATCCCACCAAAGTCAATAGCACAGACTGCACGTAAAATCTCTTGTCAATGGGAAATGGAATCCATTTGATCCAGAATTAAAGCTGTATCACCTAAACACAGCAGACATCTAAGTGTTGTTATTTTTTCCCAAACTAAGTATGTAGTTTTCTCCTTTTGTAGCTAACACATTTAACAAGTAAGCCTGGCTAAAGTACAAAAGTACAGCTATTAAGCAATTACACCACGCATTACCTATCAAGCTGTAAAAAAAAAAAAAAAAGTCTGATTAATCATGGGGGCAACAGTGGAACGAAACTGTTTGTCCAATGTATTTTCCATTGCATCCATAAAATATATCAATAACTCTACCATAATGCTGTTGTGCTCACATTACCTGTACGGATTGAGATATGGGATTGAGATAAACCACCTTTAATTGCTGTAAGGATTTTTTTTTCTTATGAATGCACTGATCTTTCCATCATGATACCACGCACTAAAGTTTTATATTTATTAATTTAAAACACTGTATTAATAAATGTCTCTGCTACTCTCCTGGGGTCTATAATCAGCAACTAAATTTCAACACATATTCTGTACACTGGCAGTACATGTAAATGTAAACAAATGAACAGGAGTCACAGGGACATTTAATATACAGTTTTAAATTAAAAAATGTAAAACTTCAGCGAGCGCTCTCAGGATCAGAGCGTTCTTAAGAAAAAAAAGCCTTTACAGGAATTTTAAGTTGTTTATCTCGATCCTATATCTCATCATGATTTTACTATTTGAGAGCAACAATCTGCTTGAACTCTATTTGTTCAACAAAAGACAAAAGATTTGTTCAACAAAAGACAAAAATTTTTTGTCTCCAGCTCTTTACATACAATAGCTGATAAACCGCAATCAGGTACTAATATTTGTTATTAGTCCAAACCTTTAATAGTAGTACACCTCCATTCTCTCGAAAGCAGTGTGCTGGACTGTTGTGGTGGCTAACAGGGCTGTACATTAGTGGCAATCCTCTTAACAAGGACCTACACTGATCAGCCATAACATTAAAAAAACCTGCCTAATATTGCGTAGGTCCCCCTTGTGCCGCCAAAACAGCTCTGACCCATCGAGGCATGGACTCCATAAGACCAGGCACCAAGATGTTAGCAGCAGATCCTTCAAGTCCTGTAAGTTGCGAGATGGGGTCTCGATGGATCAGACTTATTGGTCCAGCACATCCCACAGATGCTGGATCGGATTGAGAATTTGGATGCCCAGCCAACACCTTAAACTCTTTGTCATGTTCCTCAAGTGATTCCTAAACAATTTTTGCAGTGTGGCAGGGTGCATTATCCTGCTCATAGAGGCCACTGCCATTAGGGAATACCGTTGTCATGAAGGGGTGTACTTGCTCTGCAACAATGTTTAGGTAGGCAGTACATGTCAAAGTAACATCCACATGAATG
Source organism: Pangasianodon gigas (assembly GCA_022758105.1). Taxonomy (NCBI): domain Eukaryota; kingdom Metazoa; phylum Chordata; class Actinopteri; order Siluriformes; family Pangasiidae; genus Pangasianodon; species Pangasianodon gigas. The sequence continues at coordinate 20,356,220 of CM040463.1, read as the reverse complement.
CCAGGACCCAAGGTTTCCCAGCAGAACATTGCCCAGAGCATCACACCGCCTTTGTCAGCTTGTCTTCTTCCTACAGTGCATCCTGGTGCCATCTCTTCCCCAGGTAAGAGATGCACACGCACCCGGCCGTCCACATGAAGTAAAAGAAAACGTGTTTCATCAGACCAGACCACCTTCTTCCATTGCTCCATGGTCCAGTTCTGATATTCACGTGCCCACTGTAGGCGCTTTCGGCAGGGGACAGGGGTCAGCACCAATCTGCGGCTACGCAGCCCCATACGCAGCAAGCTGCAATGCACTGTGTGTTCTGATACTTTTCTATCATAGCCGGGATTAACTTTTTCAGGAGTTTATGCTATAGTAGCTCTTCTGTGGGATTGGACCACAGCTCTTCTGTGGGATTGGAATACCGGGAACACCCCACAAGACCTACAGTTTTGGTAGTCTAGTAGTTGCTCGTCTAGCCATTACAATTTTGCCCTTGTCAAAGTCGCTCCTTACACTTGCCCATTTTTCCTGCTTCCAACACATCAACTTTGAGAACTGACAGTTCACTTGTTGCCTAATATATCCCACCCCTTGACAGGTTCCACTGTTACGAGATAATCAATGTTATTCACTTCACCTGTCAGTAGTTTTAATGTTACGGCTGATCAGTTCATGTTTTCACTGAATCTCCATTGGTCTGTCCTGCATGCAGAGGAATTAGTGGTGAGGGAAAAAAAAAATTCTTGAAGCTCCTTACAAAGTAGTAAAGAAGAAAATAGTAATCCATGCTAATTATATGATTTGAAGTCGATCAGTTCAAGGTTTACATAAGTTAGTCTTCTTATGCTAAATTTACACACAGTCAGGAGCTTGAGTAGAATATAAACTTTTTTTTATTTATGTGATTTTCGTGAATAGCAAATTTGTAGAGTAAACGCTCGTTTTAATGATTTACGCATAAATTTGTTCCTATCCAGCTTGATAAATAAGGCCCTTTCTTAGTATTTATCACACTGTAATAATAAAATGAAAGAAAGAGTGGCTGTGAGGAAAAAATTATGAACAAAAAATGCATTTCATCAGTATTTTGACTTAGTTGAATTAACTGTCTGATGATACACTGACTAGTAACTTCTGGCAAAAATTTATTAAAAATCAATCACCCCGCTGAGTATTACACATATGACAGAAGTGATGCTGTTTCAGCAAAACTATTGTACAACTGAGAACAAACTGTCTAGACTAACACTGTACTGCATGTTGTATGGTACACTATAAAGCCAGCAGATAACTGTTGTAAAAGGTTTTCTTAGTGGCATGTAGGCTAACAACCTGATTTGTGTTATTGTGTTTTTGTAAGTCATTGTTACAACCACAGAATAGAGGAGAAAGCACTGCATGTAGGAGGAAGTGTTCCTCTCATTCCTATTTTTTCTAAAGAGTTTAAGGTAGACACTCTATGCTTAGAATGATGTCTTGGCTCATAATAAAGGACTCAAAATCCATAAATGTGCATGAAGTGCAAGAGAACAGCTGAAATACAGGGACCTCATTATATATTTATGTACTGAATATCATAAAAGCTTAGAACCATAATATGAGAATGACCTCCAGAGAAATCAGATATCATCACACCCATAATATGTAACAGCATACCATGGACCATATAATTAAAAAAAAAAACTCATCTGCTTGTGAACCTGCATGAAACCCAAGTGCCCAAATCTCACATGGCTGATGTAAGAAGAAAGGGACAATAATTAGAAGACAAATTACCTTGGGGCTGCAGAACAAGCCAGACGTCTGCAAGATACCCTGACAACATCTGGTACCACTTTCCTTTCCAAATTCCAGTCTGCTATCACCCTGAATACCAGAAACCTGCCATCTCACAGCATAATGAAAAAATATACTTTTCTTTCCTTGAATTTGCACAAAACCTTGCCCAAAATATTGTTTTGATAACTGAGACATTCCTTTCCTTGCTGTAACTGCGGCTGGCAACCTCAAACAATGCTCCTGAAAGCATGCAACATCATTTCACTGTTTTTTTTTTTTTCTGTGTAAATAATCCCTTCTGAACCTGCTACCATTTAGGGAGAGGTAAGCTATGACAAATTACAATTCTGATGTCCTAACTGCCTCACTGAAATCTATTTGATCCTGATAATGAAGATAACACTAATTTCAATATTACGACTGACATGATCACTACATCAGAGGAAAACTACAGCCATAAATTACATCATTAACTCATGCTAATATTAATATCCACTACTACACAAGACGTTTCACAGAAACCTGATTCATTTTCGATGACAGTCTAGGAGAAGTGGGCCTAACTAGTGCTGCCAACACGAGACCCAAACCGGACAGATTTATCAACAGAATAATGTACTTCTTTCAGTCATGGCTTATAGATACAGCTGGAAAAAAGAAAAGTCAGCATAGTAGACACATCTGGTTAATGTTGTGTCTGGTGGGAACTATAATACATCTGACAGGAAAGGAACAAAAACAGCTCCAAAATGTTCCAAGCTAGAACTTATAGCAGTGACGGACACAACAGTGAGATGATTTAGCGGAATGAATTATTTCAGTGGGAATTTTTTTCCTTTTTAATCAGCAGATTTTGGCTACAACTTAGTAAAGATATACAGTATTGCTCATAACACACTGTGGTTACTCATTCCAAAAGCATCACTGCAGATGTCTGGAGTGTGACACTAGGAGGCTACTAGAAATTAACGGCTCTCTGTTGAAGAGAGGAAAACAATGCATGCCAGACCAACTATAAAACTAACCCTTCATTAGTACTAGCAATTTTTCCTCTTAGAGCAAAAACATGCCATCATATCTACAGCCAACATGATTGAAAGCATAACTCATAAAAATAAACTGTTAGGCAAATATTTCATGGGCTGTCTAATACCAACACATTACTTCTTATGAAGTGGCTGTGGCATATTCCAAAAAGCAGAAAAATGAAAGAAATATCCTATACAACAGTGTTCTCTTCCTTGAGATCTACCTTCCTGAAGGTTTCATCTCCAACCAAAATCTAACACACTTGTTTTTGTTGATCAAGAACTTCTTAAGGCATTGATTAGATGGTCAGGTGGGCACGATTATGGTTGGAGCGAAGGTCTTCAGGAAGGTAGATCTCCAGAAACAGGGTTGGTGACTACTGCTATACAAGGATTACATGACCAACTATGGAGAGTAGGCCACGTATTGAATCACTGCTTTTGCAACACTGATAACTCAAGAAAATGAGTGTCTTTAGAAATGTAGATCATCAACTTTAGTGGAAATAAATAACCTGGAGGAGGCTACCTCAAGTAGCTCTAGCATATCTGAGACATAGTAAATTAGTATTAAGTATACTGATTAGTACATATCCATATCATAGGTCAGTTTTGCCTTGCTGTCGAACTAGACTGCACTAGTCTACAACAGAGCTAAAACTTTTAATAAAGAAAAATAATAAATAACATCTTATAGTACAAACTTGGGTACCAAAACCAGAAAATAGCAGCAAAACGGCTAAAAAAAAATGCCAAGGTCTCCTGCACTTATGGGAAATTCATGAGGTTAAAAAAAAAAAAAAAAACATACATCTCAAAACCTCTCCTCTACAATTACAGATGGCGTGAGGAGGCGAGGGAACACAGGCATTGTGGGATACGCAGCAGCTCCGGCAAACCTCCAAGGCTGTCAAGAGTAACCTTGACCCAGATGCTTGACAGTATTAGTAATGTTCACCTCCACAACTGCAGACTAGCATGAAAATTGCTGCATTAAAATGATGTTTTCCTTTACTAGCATCTGGGAACCCTGCAATGATGAAGTAATTGGCTTTCAATATTGATATCGTAATAACAATAGGGTATATTATTCCAGCAAATCTCACGGAAAACAGTTCCACAAATAAATTCATGAGAATTAATTAGAAGCTGTGAAACATTCCAAAAAGTTTTAAAAAAGTGAGAATTGTCTGGATAATGTGTTGCAGGAAGTAATTTCATCACTGCTTTAGCAACATACATAGATAAGTCAAGAGGGGAAGCTGATGTATAGTAGGAAGAATGGATAGTGGAAAATGTAAATGATGGATAGAGGTACTTTAAAAGAAGGAACCAAAGAGGAATGTTTAGGGTTAACTCTCCCCTTGAGGGGGGTAAGAGTAAAGCAGCCTCTCGTGCCAGTCGTCCATTACATATACAGCTAGCTGTTCCTGTGCTTCTCACGTTCCGCCTGCTGGGTCAGGCCTTAATGAGGGACAGCCCAGGGGGCTGCCAAAGCTGCTAGACGTGCACACAGAGTGCCTTCCAAAGGAAACAAACCCAAACCCCCTTTCTCTAAACACATTGTCTGGGAGCCCCACGATGAGCACGCGAGTGTGGCAAACATATTTGCCCACTTATGTGAATATAGAATGTCAAGCGTTTACATATTTCTCTTCAAGAAGCGGGAACAGCGTTATTTGGATTGGAGGCCGAACCTGCAGTATGTGCATTTTGAGTTTTTTAGGAATGGTAAGTTCTATGGAGCATATGGAAGCAGAGGCAATTATTCAGAAACAGCAGAGAAACCTGCAAGAAACTGCTTATAGTTACTATACCTGTGAAGGAGTATATGTTCCAGCTGCAGAGTTATTGAGTGCCGTTGGAGCAGTGGTCTCAGGTTGTCCCTCCAGCCATGCAATTTTTAAAGGGGTTCCTGTCAAACCGCTCTCATTTTTGCATGCCAGTTCCTGAATGGGGGTACAAAAAAGTCTTATTAACAGCTTCATTATAAATGAGTTTTAAATGATCAGATGTGGAAAAGAAAAAAAATAATAACTATGCAGGGCATGAGTGAGTCTCCAGGACTGGACATGAGTACCTCTACATTTTATAATGAACACACGTTCATCTTTAAAATACTGCCAAATGTTGTGTATATATTCTCTTTCCTTTTTTCCTAGCACCAATTGCAGTAATCTCAGAGCAGTTAAAGGAAAAATGAACGCCTTGCATATTAACTTTTATAATTAACGTTATCTTCAATGGTGTCCAAGATTTATTTGTAATGAAATTCTGAGTTGAATTTTTTTGGTTTAAATTTCTTTTATTGACATGTTGGTCTGTTTTCACTTTGGCCAACGGTTTCCTGCATTACTCGCAATACTCTTTGGTCCTTTAGTCTGTCCAGCTCTCTCACCTCCTCGTCTGTACAATCTGCTCAAACAGATAAAGTTCTAAAGCCTCAACAGTCACGCTAATACCACCGTCAAGGACATCGTGCTTGTCATCTCGTAAATCACTAAGCGGCCAAGGCAAGACTCTGCCATAACTCATTGTAACTGTGTCATAAAGCACCAAAATCGCTAAAGCACATCAGAAATATTTCAAAATAATCATATCATAATGTGGTGCCAGGTGGAGTTTTCCTTTAAACCTTAAACATATGTTAAAGAAAACACAAAAGGGTTACTTTCATCACTGTCAAAGTAAGCATAAGCTAAAAAAGAAAAACCTACTGCAATATGTATTGTCATCACTGTCAAGGTCACAGCACAGTGATTTAATCTCTATGTGCACATTACAGAAAGTTTTTGTGTTGAACTTGAGCTAGCCCCAGGCCTCCAGTCTGCCCTGGGACCATTAAACGCCACACACAAAGAGTCTGTTCTTAAAGCATGGTGGCCATGTTCTCTGGGGAAGCAACCACACAAGCAGGCAGAGCCCACAACAGTCCAAGTCCCAGCATGCAGCCAGACAGATCATGACAATAAGTAAAACTCTGGTCTCTATTAAACATGCTAGACTGCTCCTTTACAGCATCAGTCACACAATCTATACACATGAACTATAAATCCATAAAGCCATAAATGTCACCTTCAGGCACACAAATGTGCGTAGGAGACTTTGGTACAAGTTTAAAATAAACCCTGGGATTACGCAATTAATATTAATGATGATAGAAGTGGGTAGCTAACAATAAATCTCTCTAACAATGTTTTGCCGTTAAGCAACAATTTACTTGCTAGGCATTGCAAAGGAACACGTACTGGAACATGTTTTAAAAGATTTTAATCTTCTCTCTTGCTTATTTCATTTAGATGATGCCCAAGTATGTCAGAAGTCTAAGTATGTGACGCACAGGTTGTTGCTATTTAGCCAACTGACAGTTAATATGCACAAATGCAGTGCCAAAGTAAACGAAACTGACCTAATAGGTTGCACATTAACATTATAACCAGTAAGCAAATGGAAATTAATGTGTCATTCGTACTTCAATCAATTTCAATTTCAATTCAATTTTATTTATATAGCACTTTTAACAACTGACACTGTCACAAAACAGCTTTAGAGAAATCCAGATTTAGATTTATCCCTAATGAGCAAGCCAGAGGAGACAATGGCAAGGAAAAACTCCCTGAGACGACATGAAGAAACCTTGAGAGGAACCAGACTCGAAAAGGAACCCATCCTGACATCCTGACTCTTCTATAACTGTATACTTCAATAGTCAGACTGGACTTGGCCATACCAAAAAAAATACTTCTAGAACTACGAGTCAGTCTGGAAGTACTCACCGCTGCTCTTACAGTCGCAAACTCTACCACAGCACTGCCTTTCTTCTTACTGGATACTATAATGTTCAAGATTTCACCATACTGCAAACAGAAAATGAGAAATTAAATTAAAATATGCCACATCAATCTAACTAACTGTAAATTGTTAAAGATTGTAAGTGATAGGTTGGTTTTATGCTGACAGTAAAAAAATGGAGACAGGCTATGTTTCTTAATTTCACATCCTGGCTCAGTAATCCTTATTAGAGCTTACATATTTCAGCTGGACACCATTAATCACTATAGCATTATCTATTTGTGTTCTGTCCATGAGAAATGGTGAAATGGTAAAGGTCCATCTTCTGAGAAACAATTTATCTTTACCCCCTTTTGGAACCTTTCTGCTTTGCTAATGGTTCTGGGTTTTTTGGATGCGGGGGCTGAAATGAACATGGCTCAGCTCCCAAGGACTGCCAGTAAGATTTAGACTGGGGAGTAATGGGAGGTTTGGCTTGGTTCACTCAATAACCTCTGACCTTAAAGAGGAGTGAAGGATTGGTTTGGATGGAGTATTAGGTTTGTGTGAAGTCCATGTTCACTTACAGTCATTAAAGAGGCTCCACTAATCGTAACTGAAGGAAAGAACAAGCACTCAAATAGTGCGGCATCAACAGGTCACCTGTCATGGACAAAGGCTTATTGAGTTATTACCAGAGACTTTATGTTGAGCAAGGAGAAATGGTTTCTGAGAATCTAAGACTGCTGGGAATTGATGTTCATTCGCTGGGAAGAGGGAAGTCAGGAACGCAATTGGACACTAAGGACCAGAACCTTGCCAGTAGTGACAAAGGAGAAGGCTCCCAAAGGATACATATTTCATATATGTAACTTTTCCAAAGTTTTTTTTGGGGGGGAGGTAGAGCTGGTGTGATTGCAGCTAGAAGGTCCAGTTCCAAAACATACAGAGACCCTTGCCAAATGAAGACTAGAGTCCATCACTTTTTTGCCAGTACTACCTGGCTGCCATCCTATCAAAACTCATTACTTAATTTCTTTTGCTTTCAGAGTTCTTATAATCCTTCAAGAGAGCCTTAAATTGTGACTTCTATAATAGATATACAAGGAAAGTAATCATCCGTAATCTGGGATCTCTCTGACTTTTCAGTTAACGCTGCTCCATTGAAACAGGAGGATACGTTTGGGGGCACTGAATTGAGGGGGTTCAGGTTAATGTGAAGTAATCAGTATGAACTCTAATCCTGACTCTAATCCGGAACGCTAACAAACCTGCATCTCTGCCAGTAGTCAGTTACGTGCTTCACCATGGTGGTACGCATGCTGCTGAGTTGCATGAGAAGAGCACATTTCCCAGCAACTCCCCTGATAGCACTAAATATACCAGCAAAGACGGCTAGCGAGAGTGGTGTGCAGCTCTTTAAGAGGGCACTTGCAGTGCCCTCGGCACTTTTCACTGCTACAAAAATTTAATGGCGCTAGCATAAGGGGGAGAAGTAAAAGTATTTAAACAGTTGATGTCATGCAGGCCCGAAAACCTGGGGCGCTGGACACCAGGCCTCGCTCATTAGGAAGAGAAACAGCTTGTTCGTGTGTGAGGACTCTTTCTCACACTTGTTAAAATATGCTACAGCAGTCGAACCAGACTGCAGTGTTTGTTTTAGCCAATTGGGTCAATACAGAGAAGTGAAGTGTATATAGATTTGAAGGCGGGGCATTTTCCGACACATGTGTGTTGGATTTGGAGATAAATCAGTGTGTCACCTTCTGAAGGAGGCCTTGAAGAACTTCCTGGGAATATCCACCGTTGGTGTAGTCATCTTTTTTACACTTCCACTTTAGCTGAGAGAGAGATGCAAAAACATGTCAAAAAAACACAAAACAAAAACCCTGAAGAACAGCAATTTATTTATAATGGCTCTGGGTAAGGAGGTTAACGTGGCTGTGCATAAAAAATCTGCTCGAAGGGGGATTAGGGGTCTCATTCTGATGCCCCACAGAGATAAATGTGGAATGAGAACATGAAGGTCAAGGAGCAGTTTTTTTAAGAAATCAACAGGCCCTAGCATTCACAATAAACTGTTACTCTCATTTTGTAATGAAGAGAAAGGAAGGGATTGATTAAACTAATATGGAAGCCTGGAGTACTCACAGCAGTGACTCACCTGCTAACCACTAGATATTTTAATGAAGCGCTAACAGTCACCAGACTCATTTACAGATGTTAGGGGTGCTAGTGAGAATTTTTGAAAGGAAGTGTGGACAGCAGCTGGAGAAATCCTTTATAGAGCGTCATGCTAGTAACTGTGGTGAAGTATATGAATGTGGATGGGTCATTCAGAGTGTTTGTGGCAACTCTGTGTTTTATGTGCTAACATTAACTTCAAGCTCCGTGTTTTCATGGTTCTAATTAATCAGCCATTAGAGATAGCCTGAAATGTGTCCTACTATTTACATGTATACACTTGTAGTACAGAGCTTCCATGCTTCCACAAGCTGTAATTTCTCCTAATGAATAATTAGAGCATTCGCAACTGCTTCCATTTCATTTCATTAAGAAACTGCTTCTGGGAATCACATGGTTATGTTGTTTTGATCAAAGTTTTCTTCTAAGAGATTTATAACCTATTCCTATTCAAAAAAGGCAGCAAACTTTAAATGATGCTCCAATTTTGAAAGGAGGACATTTTCCAGGTTAAACAACACTCCAAGCATTTTTCAAAGTCACATGCTGGGATTCTCTGGCAACTTCTTCGGTACATTTCAGACAACCCAACCATATAGCTACAAATAAGAGCAATATTTTTTTTCCTTCCAGAACAAAAGCAAACGCCCTCACACGAAAAATAACACTACCTCACGCGAGATGGTTGGGATCTGGGTTTTTTAGCTCATTTTTCTAAGTCTTGGTGAATGATGGTTTTCATCAGAATTGCCCGCAACACACCAGAAAGGCTTTAACCGGTGAAGCTCCCATGCAAACCAAGCAAAACCCATAAGGATTCCTGGCTCCATATAAAAGATATATTCAGTGAATATAAAAAGAAATCTACACAGCCCTGTTAAAATTGCAGGTTTTTGTGATGTAAAAAATTAATCTTTTTAAATCTTTTTATGATCCTTTAATGTGACATAGCAACCAACAAAATTGAAGTAAAAAACAAATAGAACTTCTTTAGGGGAAAAAATAAAGTCCTTTTGGGTAAGAATCTACTAACTAATCATATCTGAATTTGGCAATTTTATTCCACTCTTCCTTGCAAAAATGCTCCAGATCTATCAAATTGTGAGGGGGTCTCCTGTGCACAGCCCACATCAAGTCACTCCACAGGTTTTCGATAGGATTTAGATCTGGACTCTGACTGGGCCATTCCAAAACTTTGATCGTCTTCACTCTGAAGCCATTCGTTTGTTGACTTGGATTTGTGCTTTGGGTCATTATTGTGCTGGAAGGTGAGATTTTTCTTTATCTACAGCAGCCTTAAAGCGGCCTGCACGTTTTGTGCCAAAATAGATTGATATTTGGAGCTATCCCTGATTCCCTCTACATTGACTAGAGCCACAGTCCCAGCAGGATGATAGCATGATGCTGCCACCACCATGCTTCACCGTGAGTATGGTGTTCTTTTGTGATAACCTGTCTTGTTTTTGCACCAAACATATTGTAAGAATATGTTTTGTTTCCACTTTTGTTTCCTCAGGAACAAAAGTGGATATAACTCAGCCGGACTCGAAGAGATAATGCTGTCCCTCATTTATTTCAGTAGGTTACTATATACTCACATAGGGTTGACAGATTATTCCGTTGTCAAAGAATGAAAGATCAAACAAAGATTATTACACTTATAATATATAGTGGTGGTATGACACATCCACACACACGGCAAGGTGCACGAGAGAGAGAGAGAGCACACATGACATCATCATAAGGCAATCATTACAATATCTTTTAGGATTATGCCCAAAAAGTTCTACCTTGGTCTTATCAAACCATAACACATTTTGCCACATGGTTTGGGGGCAATTCAGGTAGTCTTGGATATATTTTTCATGAGAAAGGGCTTTCGTCTAGCCACCCTACCCAAGACATGTGAAGAATGCAAGAGATTGTTGTCATATGCAGAGAGTGACCAGTACTTCCCAGATATTCTTGCAGCTCATTTAATGTTGCCGTAAGTCTCTGGGCAGCCTCCCTGATAAGTTTTCTTCTTGTCCTTTTGGTTATTTTGGAGGGACATTCCGTTCTTGGTAAAGACACTGATATGCCCCATTTTCTTCACAAGGATGGCCTTCACAGTATTCTATGGTACATCTATCGTTTTGTAAATACTTTTGTAACCCTCTCCTGATCGATACCTTTCAACAGTGAGATCCTGTACATGCATTGTAAGCTCTTTGAGGACCATGGCTTCAGCAGTTGGATGAAACCAAAAGATGAAAATTATACAGAAACAGATGAGCTTTATTTTGACTTAATCAGATTCACTTCATTGATGGCAGGTTTATGATAATTACTTTTGAACATGAGCTTGAATGTGACTGTTTCATTCTGAGCACAGTCACATGCCCCATTATGAAAGGGTGTGCACACTTATGCAGCCAGGTTATTGCAAGTTTTTTCTTTTTCTTATTTTTTGCCCTCTAATTTAATTTTGTTAGTTGCTAAAATTAGATGGTAAAAGATCTGACATGATTTATCTTGGTTTCTGCAACTTTAACAGGAGTCTATAGACTTTTTATATCCATGGTAAATGTTGAGACTCAAGGCATTTCCTTTAAATAAACTTTCAATGATGTGCTATGAATGAACTTCTGAGTGATTCCTTAAAGGGAAACAGGTCTAATTTCTTATAGAAAAAAAAAGAATCATAGAGAAATACATCAATGGCCATAAGAGGTAAAGACTTCCCTTCTCAGGCAGAGATTCTCATGAACTAGGAATTATATTTAGCACAAATTAAATGTAATTCAATAGCATATGAACCAAAATGTACCTCTGGTGTATATTTTCTAAATGAGCATATACATTTCACTTACTTAATTCATTAGATGATAGAGTTGGGACCAGTAAGAAGTGTACTGATGTGATTAATAACACCAAGGCATTAGCTAATACTGAACTGTGTCCACTAATAAGACAAGCTGAAGTCTTTCCAAAGGCAACAGAATAGCGCTTACTTTACGTAGTTATAATTCTTCTGACGACCTGCCTGGAGAATTGGATGCATTGGTAAGCTTCATTCGAAGGGAATTTGGGGTAAATAGAAAAGGGTTATAGGGTTATGTACAGACTGTCTAAGAAAGTTTGGTTTCCATAATAAACACGAGAACTATTTCGAATGTTCTGCCTTATTTGGTTTCATTGCAGGATTCCATGTTTAACACCATCCACTGCATCAGCGTTCATCCTGTGTAAAACATACTGAAAGAGCACTTTGCCTGGCTCTAACATGCGTTAAATTAATTAAAAAATAATAATAATACATTTAATTAAGAAATGTGCATTTCAACTGTGTGCAAAAAGACAGGTCAAATATCTGACAATGGCAAAAGTACCTTTAATTTAGGGGTGACTGTTCTGTTGGTTTGCGGCGCTGATGAAAAATCTGTCAAGGCGGTAGAGAGACAGTTAATCCAGTGTCATTGTTCATAACTGAACAATTCTATATCACCGTTTGAACAAGCATTTAAGTTAAGAACAAAGTGGGATTCAAGCATTACATCAGACACAGTCTCACACTTCTTCTACCTAACCAGCCTGTATTTTCATTCTATTTGCTGTGTTTAGGCCTTTGCATTGTCCTAATTCTATCATCCTGCTCGTGTTTATTTTTAATATCCTTAGTTGAATAGAACAATCTTTTTTTTTAATCATCAAATAACACCTTCTATGATGCAACATATGTATAATAGGCTTTGTATCAAGATTACAAAAATGCAATAACAGTGCAATTTTTTAAAAAAATGGTAAATTGGTTTAGTTTATCGATAGCATGTGTACGAAATGTTTTGCATGTGAGTTGGATATTGCATAAGCTCCAAGTAATAATAGCATGTAAGTACCTGCATGTGTGGACTGAGCATTGAGCCTCCACTCCCTCTCTTTCTGTATCTGCTCTCGAATCAGTCTCTGCTCTTCTTGCAGCTGTCTGGAGCCCTCTTCTCTCAAGCGGGCAATCTACACAGGCACACACATACACACACACACACAAGACAGAACCCAGTCAACAGACATAATTTACTGCAAAGACATATGCCATGTTAGCATGCACCAGCACACAAATCATGCTTACATAACACATCAACGCATACTCAGTGCTGTAGGAATTTCTTAAATCTGACCAAAACCACAGTGCACTATGTACTATGCAAAACCATATGAACTGCAGTAACCCTAAACCTAGTCTCCTAATATGGAACACTGCCACCTACTGTCTGTCAACAAATTAGGCTTCCACATATCTAAATTCAAACCATGCCTGAGCCACAGGAGAATCCGATCAAACTTTCACTCCACAGGCATGTGAAGAATTTCATTCATTATTCCCTTTATGAGTATAAGACAAATTATTCTGCAGTTTAACCACAGTCAGAGTTCATAAAAGATTAGTAAGTGAAGAGTGGATACCATGTGGCACCCATGGTTTTCATTCAGCCATCAGGAGAAATAAAAAAAAAAAAAAAAAAAAAAAGATTTGAGCCAACAGACAGAGACTGAATGAGTATAAAGGTAGAGAAAGAAACAAGGTAACTGAATTCTTTGTTTAGCAGATGGTGGGACAATTTAGAGGGAATTAGATACACTGATCTGTAGCAGTGACTTATTCCTGTTGCCTAAAACCAGCTTTGTTATTAGGAAAAACATGAGGCATTAGTCTCATTCCATTCTAATGATTTTAAACAGTATCAGAGCTAATGAAAGAAAGAACTCATTCATTATTTGAACAATGATACTACTATGTAGGAAGTTTGGCAGGAGTTCTATTTGATCCATCAATTAAATGAATAAATTTATGTGACACTTGTGACAAATTTATGTGAAGTGCCATCATATCATATCACAATATAATTCAGTGATACACAATATGTATCATGATGTATAGGTTTGCTAAGCCAGCAAAACAGTAGTTTTAAAGCAGTAGTTTTTCTCATTAAAAAACTCAATTTGATGATCTTATCATAATATAAGCATTATATAAGTATTATTACTCTACTTATGATTATTTAATACTAACACGGAAGAAAAAATAAACAGAAAATGCTGTAAACATTTTAACAAATATTACAATTGTAAGGATTCAGTACAAAATTCTAACATTAAATCAGCTGCTGATTATTTAAAAACAATTTTTTAAGTTAAAAATAAAAATATAAAAAAATATATATTTTAAGTAAATATAAAAATATATCATGATGACAGCAATATATCAGACAAGTGTATTGTGACACCAATAGATAACACATAAACTCAGAAGGTACAGAAACCAAAATGCTTGAAATACGTCTGTCTGTGTGTGTGTGTGTGTGTGTGTGTGTGTGAGTATGTGTGTGTGTCTGTGTGCGTGCACACATTTAAAGCTCCAATTTTTCAAAACTCCAAAGTAAGAACTTCCAAATCTCAGTTCTTACTTCTTCTTCTAATGTTCGGGTGATTTTGAATTCCTCTGTTTTCTGCGCATCTGCCTCTGCTTGCCGTTCACGAGCCTCTAAGTCTGCAGGTCAATACCAAAAAAAAAAAAAAAAACCAGACAATTAAACACAACCCGGAAGCATCCAAAGAGCAGAGCACAAAATGGTTGAACTGTATAAGGCACTCTTGGCTAATTGTATTTTATAACAGAATCAGACAAGATCAGAGGGAGGGTGAAGAAGATTGAGAAGTTTGTCCACACAGAAGAGACAAAGATGTGTCACCTAATTTAATCTTTTTCCTCTTGTCATCTAGTCTCCTGTTTCGCTCCTCAGCTTGTTTCTTGGCAGCACGGACCTTGTCATAGGCAGCCTGTATATAATACATTAAAGTAGAGTTAAAGAAACTACATCAAAGTTGGGTTAAAATAAACCCTGAAATCTCTTTGCCTTATGTTCAGGTAATTTTCAGGCATTTTGAAGCAGTTCCTACATGTTTAAGAAAAAGGCACATGGCATAATGCTGCCTTGTATAAGTGTCAGTGTGGGTGTTGGATGAGCAGTAGTTAATTTTATGTTGTTTAGACAATTTTCTTACCCTTGCCGCTGCATCAGTCAGCACCTCGAGGGCCTGGGAGAGCTGGTGGAAGAGCTCAGCTGTGTACGACAGACAACAATGAACAATCAAGTACAATTAAACACAGGCCCAGTTTACGGTTAAGTTTAAGGACAGTTGTGCCTGTGTGTCTTCTTCGCACGAAAGACAAAACCATGAAATCACCATTCAAAACATATGTTTGACTGACGGTTACCCTGCTGGAAAGCAAAAAAAAAAAAAAAAGGAAGAAAAAAAAAAGAAAAGAGAGACTGAGAACAGAGAAATGCTGAAAAGAAAAAGAACATAAATGGAAACATTCTGTGTGGTGAGAATATGGTAACTTGACCACGGTTCACACGTGCGTGTTCACAGTTAAATGAGGGATCTTAAATAGTTATAATGATCGGGTGGGCAATTTGCGAGTGGCTCGTGTTAACCCACATTTGCAGCATTAAAAGAGAGCACTCAGTCTCACGAAAGCCGTTTCCTCTAATGATGGCCTGCCGCTTTTCTCACGTAAACCTGGAGGCCCCCTGCCGCAACTCCTATTAAGCCCTGTGGAGGGGCTGACAAGAAGGGGTTCCACACAAAGACCCCCCAGACGCCCCCCCAATCCCAGATCCCACTCTCCTGCAGCACTTTAATGACTCTCTTCTGCCATGACTACCTTTCTGTTTCTCACTAATAAGTGATGGAGATGGAGCACACACATAAGCCAACGCGCTCTCAAACATACATCTTAGGCCTGTAGGCCAACCGGAGCATTAAATTGACTGTTCATTTTAAACAATCATTAAATCCCCCAATCATACATATCTATCATAACATATCATAACAAAGAAAATAAGAATTAGATGTGCTACCTTCAATTGGGTTGAGGCAAAAGAAAATGGAAAAAAAAAGATCGTGACTTTCGTTAACTTCCTGAAGCAAGATCATGACAGAGCTGCATCTTGTTATTTGTACTGTGTGGGATAAATTGTGCTGTCCTCTGAGTCAATTATGCTGTTTAAACTCAGATTAGAACTGTTGCACAATGCTGCAGACACTTGTTTATGTATCATTTTCTTCCTTCTTCACTGGAAAATGTCTGTGAAACCAATCACTTACATTATAACAGCTATAAACAGTTGTTCCCTCACCAGCTTCTTTTAAATTCTCTCTCTCTCAACCTAAATATGACTTTTTTGTGTCAGAAAATTTAAAGGAATGTCCTTACCTCTAACCGTTACAAAGCACTGACACAAGAAAACTCTTCTAAATAAATATCTTCTCTTAGAGAATATAACCATGTCAAAGTTTACTTTTTTAAATCTATGTGTTTAAATTTATGTGGCTTGTCCTACAAACAAGTCCCTGTGTAAGTTGTTAGTACAAAAATGACAATGTAGTCAAATGAGCGCAATAATAGAAACCTGTGATTTGCCTTGCAGCCGGAAATACTTTCAGGCCTGCTGTTATAGAAGCTGAATCAACACTTTCTGAATGATCAGAAGTCAACAGCTCAGTGGTATAAAAAAAACAAAACAAAATCCTTAATATATTGTCTTGAAAAAAATGTGTTATGCAGGCATTATTAACACCAGTGAAACTATTGCGACGTGACAAATGCATGATCTGAAATGTTAGGTTGATGATTTGACAGTCTTTTTTTGCCTTTTAAAAAAACTTTCATGCATAATAAGACATAATGCATATCTAGTGCCTCTCATATACAGTACTGTGCAAAAGTCTTAGGCACATGCAAAGAAATGCTGTAAAGCAATGATGCCTTCATAAATAATCAAAATTAAACATTTCTACATAAAATATACTACACAGAGCAGTAAACAGTAATAAACTACACAAAGTCAGTATTTGGTGTGACAACCCTTTGCTCTTTCAAAATGCATCAGTAGTCTCAGGTACTTTTAAGGTAGTTTTATAAGGAAATTAGTTGGTAGGTTTTGCTGAGCAGCTTGGAGAATCTGCCACACCTCTTCTGAAGACTCTCATTGTCACACTTGCTTCTGTTTATGGAGGTAAAACCTGACAGCCTTGTGTTTTGTCTGAAAATAGTGTATTATGTAATGTGTTACTTTCTTTACTGACATACAGACATTTCTCTATAATATTTAGTTTTCTGTTCAGAAGTAACGTTTGCAAATCTAAAATGTTTTTGTACTACTGCAATGATGCAAAAGTCATAAAATAAACATCTATAACAAAATTTGTAATTAAAAAATTAGGGTGCCTAAGACTTTTAGTGTAATTCTGAAAACTTGTCTGAAATTGCTCTAAATCCTTTTATATTTTTATTTTGACATATTTGACATCATTTCAATAATGCATTACTGACCAAAACTGCAAAGCATTTACATTTATAGGTCTTCCCTAATTCACTAACAAAAGCTGTCCGAAGTTGTTACGAAATATTAATCTTGTCAGTGATCCGTGGAAACATCTAGGAGAGTTGTAAGTTTTCATTAAAATTTGGAAAACCTTCACCTGTGTTAAACTTTATATGTTTCTCATCATTTGGTGTGACCACCCATCATGCGGCGTAACCAATAATTACAATAACACTTTTAAAATGAGAAATGAAACATCTAAGCTCTGTGGCTGAAATATTAATCACTGATACAGTATGCTGAAGTGGATACTAGTCTTGCTTTCTTTTCAGTTTTATGGGTTTCAAAGTGAAAACAAAGCCTGTAAAGTGCATGAACAGGGAGGCAGTGCAGGTATTGGGCATAAATATAAGTTCATGACTTACAGAAATTCATAAATAATGCATGCATGTTTTTCTACATATCATACTGTACTTGTAATGCTTTGTCAAAATTTTAAGCATATTAAGGAAATACTTGAGGAGTGAAGCACCGCCACATTCATATAACTGCATGTTTTTATATAAATATACAGAATTTGTGCAAGCAAAATTTGGTTATTGATGTTTATTTTATGACTGCATTAGAGTTAATACAAACACATTTATTTTTCCAAACATTACTTTTTCAAGAAAAAAATTAAATGTTACCAAAAAATGTTTGTATGTCAGTAAAAAAAAGCAACATATTACATAACAGCCCACTCAGACAAAAAAAATATGATGAAGGCTGCTGCGTTTTGCTGCAAAAATAAGAAGCAAGTGTGAGTCAAAGTCTCCAGAAGAACTGTGGCAGATTCTCCAAGATGCTCAGTACAACTTACCAACTAATTTCCTTATAAAACCACACAAATTGACCCAAGACTGCTGATGTTTTTTTAAAAAGCAAAGAGTTGTCACACCAAATATTGACTTTGTTTAGTTTATTACTGTTTACTGCTCTGTACAGTACTTCCTTATGTAGAAACGCTTAACTTCATTATTTTTGAAGCATCTTGCTTTACAGCATTTCCTTGCATGCGCCTAAGACTTTTGCCAAATTGCCAAATATATGCTTGATTTTTATATTTTAAAATCCTTAGTTGTCAACGACCCATCTCTTTAGACAATTCAGACTGTGACATCGTCATGAACTAGCTGTCAAAACGCATTATGGTTCTTGTCTACCTGACACTAATCCCCTCTTTAACACTAAGAGAACTAAAAACAGCATTCTACCTATCTGCATGATTCCTTTGTATATTTCATTAATTGGCTTTGTATATTTATCATTTATATCATAATTACACTGTGAATAATTTCCCTGCAATATCTAAAAGGCATACAGAAATATTTTTTATATGCTGCAATGTTCAATTTATTTAAGTGTACAATCTACCACATAGTTCACTGTGTTGTGTGTATGTAATAACTGACTATAACCAATCTGTAACTAGGAATGAGTAGAAAGGGACCAGCATAAGACCAACATGGAGCAGATACTATTTTGGTGGTGAATTGTTCATAGCACAGCAATGACACTGACTTAGGAATGCAATGGTAGGAATGGTGTGTGTGTGTGTGTGTGTGTGTTGTGTGTATGTCAGGAGCAGCAACGTTGCAGGGATTTTTACTTTTAGTGTCCACTTTTCCACACACCTACATTATGGTTATACAGTTGCAAAAAAATTGCAAAAAAAAGGATTATCTTATCTTACATTTGAACCAATTACACACCACCACCACCATATTAGTGTCACTGTTGTGTTAAGAACAGTCCACCACCTTAATTTCTGTTCAGCAATAGCAGTGGTCCTGTGGTGATGTCTTTCCCCTGATGGATGAAGTAGATGGAGCTGACAAATTGCGTAAGAGATGTGCTACATTTGGCAAAAGTGCACCAATATGGTCTTCAAGATGTACCTAAGAGTCACTATTGGTAGGATCGTACTAGAATAGTAGAATATAATATAAAAAATTATTAATTGAAATTATTTGAATCACAGCTATTCATGTTATATTGCCTAGGTGAATTTTGAGAGTCAGTTCATGGGGTGTCCACAAGAGAACCTTGTCTCTCCTCCTTTCTGCCCCCTTCGTGGCTTCCCCTTATCGTGTGAGAACGTAAATGACATGCATCTGAAGCCGCATTCTCAGCAGCCTTCTTGGTTTTCGTTTCTGGGAAAGCCAGCCCCATCCCGTTGGGCTCTGAACCCCCATTACCCCCTCGTTTGCTGACTTAATCAGGATTCAGCCGCGGCGTCCAGAGACCGCAGAAGCCTCAATCAAAACCATGCCGCGCAGCTTCCTTGTCCAAGGTGCAGATTCACGTCTTCGAATGCTGAATTACAATTCCAGGCCTGTTGAGTTATGTTCTCAGGACTGTCCCAAGGGACCCGTGGTGTGGAGATATGAGAGAAACTGCCTGGATTTGTCTGAACCACTAACCACATTAGCCACAGGCCTTTGTGAGAATGATGCCTGGGTTAAAGGCAGGATTAACTCAACCTAAATATGTTGGAATGGCTCCATATGCTTTAAAATAGTACAATGTTGAAAACACAAGACTTTTTAAAGAGCCACACGTCCTCCATTTTAAGTGATCAAATATAGTTTCTTGTTTGGGTTGCCAACTAGATTAATTGTTATCTAGCTTATAGGGCAGTGGTGGCTCAGCAGTTACAGCTCTGAACTACTGGGTTATGAGTTTGAATCCCAGTACTGCCAAGCTGTCAGTGTTGCTCGGCCCTTAACTTTTATCTGTTCAGTTTGACTGTAAGTCGCCTGAGATAAAAGCATCTCCCAAATGAACAAAAGTAAATGTAAAAGGATGCGCAATGTATTGCTCACTCAGCATCTTGGAGGACCACGGCACCACACAGTCTCGCGTTTATCACATGCATCAGCTAATGACAACCCTTAATCATTCCTCCATTTTATGTACATTTTATTATCATCCCATCCATATACCCTTTTACAGTGGTGCTTATGGTGTGACAATGTCAGACAAGCATGAATGCAAGACAGTATAGGTAAGTACACAGTAAATAATATCTACACTGAGCGACATCAGAATAATAATAGCATCAGTTTACTGTCCTCAACACTGCCTTAGTAGTTTGACAGTCAGCTAAGCTCCCTCAGGCAGTATGAAAACCTTTGGGCCTTCCCTTTTATAGACCTTGATTTCTACCTTACAGACTTTGTCATCTTTACTTGGGAAGACCATTCATTCCTTTTCCACTGTACGTCCTTCAGGAGGACAATGCTTCCTGGTTCAAGGTTAGGCTTAGTAGAGGGCCACTTTCTCCTTGGTTGTAAAAAGGTTAGGTACTGCTTTTTCCATTTATTCCAAAGTTTGAACCTGCCGCCACTGCTGTTTATGAAGTTTTCTAGCCCAATCACCAACTGGGGCTGGAATAATTGTCAGCTTTTGGGTTAGGAGTGTGTTGGGTGCAATTATGTATGAGTCATCTGGGTCAGTAGACACTGGGACAAGAGGTCTGGCATTGATGACAGCAGCAACCTCTACTATTAGAGTGGAGAGTGCCTCATGTGTCAGCTCTGAAGGTCTAAGCTGCTGAAACATTGCATCCAGAATCCTTCTAGTGAGTCCAATCATCCTCTCCCAGGAACCACCCATATGAGACACATGAGGCGGGTTAAACTGCCAGATACAGCCCTGATCCAAGAGGAACTTCTCAACAGAGGTACTGTCAATGTTGGAGGGAATGTTAAGCTCCTTACAAGCACTGACAAATTTTGTTCCCCTGTCTGAGCGGATGAGCTTCACGGGCCCTCGAATAGCAAGAAAACGCCGCAGGGCGTCGATGAAGCTAGATGTATCAAGCGACTCGATGAGCTCTACATGCACTGCTGTCACACTCATGTAGGTGAATATTAGGGCCCACCTTTTGCTCTGAGCATGGCCACCTCTGGTACGTCTTGCCACCACTGTTCACGGGCCAAAAACATCTAGACTCACATTCGTGAATGGAAGATTAGTGGATACACGATCTGCTGGGAGGTCGGCCATCTTTTGAGTCTGTGGTTCCCCTCTGAGTTTACAGCATATGACACACTCACGAATGATATTGAAGACACTAAAAGTGTCACAATGTGGTGCTGTCCAGGGATGATAAGTGGCGTTCTTTCTTCAAGCTGGAGCTCTGCTTCTATTAGGCAACCTCCTACTCTTAGCAGGCCGTCTACATCTACAAAAGGGTCTAAGCCTTTAAGGGGGCTGTTTTTTAAGAGCTTGTCCTTTTTTTTCTAAACTTTTACAATCTTGAGCTTATGTCTCCTCTTGGACTGCCTTTTCGGCACACAAAAGTTCTTTTACTGATTGAGCTGTGGAACAGTAGTGCCAGCCTTTGCAACCTGGTGTTTGTGTCATTGGACTTTTATGGAACTGATGAGATATATGGAGAAGACGTGCAATGGCATGAGTCGCTGACTTCCAACTGGAGAAATTAGAGAAGCACTGTGCACCAAGCTGCTTATTCATCATTGTGGCGTTTAATATGGATACTTGAGGACGTACCTCTGCATCTGAAGAAGGATCCACAAGCTCATATGTGCTCTCTTCAGGTAGAGTCTGGGGGTTATCTTTCAGAAACCTTGGCTAACAGAGCCAACTGGTGTCTTGGAGATGGGCTGCAGTGACAGACCTTGTTGCAATGTCTGCTGGATTCTCATCTGTGCACACCTATTTCCACTGATTTGGACATGAAGACCTGTGTATCTGAAGGACTAGATTGCCAACATATACATATAAGCTTTTGGTTTCATTATAGAGGTAGCCTAGGACTACCTTACTATCTGTAAAGTAAGTAGTGGTATCTATGGGTACGTCAATTTCTGAAGTGATGAACTCAGTCAGTTCTACTGCTAAAACTGCAGCACACTACTCAAGATGGGGAATTGTCTGTTCAGCATGGACTGAGTTTTGCCTTTCACCTGGTGAGGCCAACGTGGTTGGTTCCACATGAGTCTGTCACTCTAAGGTAGGTGACCGCAGCTATTGCTTTTGTTGATGCATCAGAGAAGACAAACAACTCTCTTCATTTAGCTCTAAAAGGTGATATGTTTGTGTAGTGTCTTGGAATGTGGAGCCTGCTTAAATCCTTAAGTGAACGTCGCCATGCATCACCACTTTTCTTCCATGTCTTTGGGAAGGAGGGAGTCCCAGTCACCATTCTGGTTAATAAGCTTTCTCAGGATTGCCTTGCCTTGGATTGTAACTGGGGCAACAAAGCCAAGGGGGGTCAAAGATGCTATTGCCTGTGGATAAGGCACCTCGATGAGTAAAGAGTTTTGCTTCTTAAGACACCTCAAGGAGTAAAGAGTTTTGCTTCAGTGGCTATTTCGAAGGTAAAGGTGTCAGATTTCAGGTTCCAATTCAAACTCAGGCTGAGCTGTGTGGAGTCTTTGAAATCAGTAGCATGATCATGGGATGGGAAAGCCTTTAGAACTTCTTTGCTATTTGAAGCTATCTTGTGAGGCCTTAAGCTAGAACCAGCAAGAGTGCTCTGTGTGTTTTTGAGCAGGTCCACCACAGCCTTTACTGTAGGAAGAGACTTCAAACCATCGTCAACGTAGAAGTCACGGTTCACAAAGTGCTTGACCTCAGGGTCACCATCTTTGACAGACTGCCGGAGACAACAGATGACCACAGCTGGAGAGGGACTGTTCCCAAACACATGGCCCCGCATGCGATATTCAATGATGTCTTCCAATGGGTCATTATTATGGAACCACAGGAACCTCAGGAAATTGCGGTCGTCCTCTCTCACTAGAAAACAGTACAACATCTGTTCAGTGTCAGCTGTTATGGCCACAGCTTCCTTACGGAATCGCATAAGCACCCCAAGAAAGATGTTGTTTAAGTCTAGCCCAGACAAAAGAACATCATTAAGTGAGATGCCTTCATGACAGGCACTGGAATCAAAGACCACCCTGATGTTCCCAGATTTCTTAGGGCGAGGGGTAAATACCAGCACTCTTCACCTTCTTTGACAGGGGGAGCTTCTTCAGCTTGATTGTTACTGAATACCTTTCCCATAAAGGTTAAGAAATGCTGTTCATCTCTAGGTTTCTATCCAGATTATGTCTCAATGTAGAAAACCATTTCATGGCTTGAAATCTAATGTCAGGGAGACTGCACCTTGGAGCTTTAAAATGTAATGGTGCCACCCATCTGTTACCTTCGTCTTTCTTAAGCCCTTGTTCCATTATGCAAAGAAATGACAAATCACTGACAGATGGGGCCACCTTGTCATTGTCACATGTCGTCTTGAACACTTCATTGCCTAGCTGAGCACGTTTGTAATTGTAGACAAGTTGCTCTGTAGGACACATTCCAGTGTTATTACACTGATAATTGCTGTACTTCTCCGTCACATGAAAAACATTAGGACAGGGAACAAAAACGGATGAGCATCGTTCCTTCAAGTTGGTGAAGAATGTACTCACAGTGGTGGACGTGTGAATGCCATTTAGACAGACATTGCCAACTATCACCCATCCTAGGTCAAGCTTTTGTGCATATGGAGTATCATGAGGACCATTCACCTGTTTGCGGATCTCATGTACTCTGATAACGTCACTACCCACAAGAATCATAATAGATGCATCTGGGTCTAACTCTGGAATGAATGGAGCTATTGGCCTACGATGAGAGTGAGTGAGAGCAGCACTAGATGTGGGAATCTCTGCGCTGTTGTTGGGTATGTCATTACACTCCAGTAAACCTGGTAGAGGTAGGATCACCTTTCCGTCTATAGACTCAATTTGGTAGCCAGATGTTTTGCGACCAATAGGCTCTGTCACTCCAGAACAAGTTCTTAGGCTATATGGAGACACTGGGCCATCTTCCTTAAAGGCATCAAAAAACTCAGAACAAGCTAATAGCCGGTTACTTTGCTCATCAAGGATCACATAGACCTTCAGTGCTTTGTCATGATGGCCACTGGGGTAGACTCTAGCCAAACTGATTTTAGAGCATGATCTATTACTAAGGTCACCTCCACAAACCTCAGTGCATTGAGCGGCCACTTCTGAAGGTGGCGTGCGATCGTCCTCCCCCCCATGCTTTGGTGAGGAAGCTGATTCTTGAGCTTTAGTTGCTAGTCCTGGGTGTAGTGCAGAAATATGTCTCTCACTTCCGCACTCAGAGCATTTGGTCGTATATCTTCAGGTCTTAGCTGTGTGTGATGTGGCTAAGCAACATTTAAAACAGATCCCCCTTTTCTTTCAAATATGCCATGCGTTCTTCCAAGGGCTTCTCACAGAAGGCACGGCATTTCCGTAGCAAGTGAGGTTTTTTGTGAATGGGGCAAAGTCTTTCAGCATTCTCAGTTTTCCTTTCATGTCTAGCTGTGTCGAAGGAAACAGAGGAAGACACATCTGTCTTGTTAACTGAGACCTCTCTTGCCCTGTTTGACTTTCAAATGGCCTTGTCTGTTTTAAGAAGCAACTCTGCTTGAGCTGAGAATTTGAAACCTGGATCATTTCTAATTCTAGCTTGTTGGCTGGTCAACTAAGACCTCAAAGGGGGGAAATGAAACACTGTGTCTCTCTTTATAACCAGATCCATATGATATCCACTTTTCTTGTAAATTAAATGGCAGCTTTTGAACTATGGGATTGATGCCCCTAACAGTGTCCAAGTTTGACTGGCCTGAAAGGTATCTGTCTGCTTTGGCTGACTCTACTTCCATAAGGAGATCACTCAGTTCATGAAGCTTTGAGTAATCTTTGCTTGAGATCCTCAGAAAATTCTCAACACGTCTGAAAAGCGCTCTTTCAATAACCTCTGGAGTGCCATAACATTCTTCCAGTATGCCCTATATCATCTCAAGACCCCTTTTTAATGTGAACTGACCTCATGCATTTAGCGTGTTCAGCTGATTCTTTCCCCAACCATTTGACCAACAAGTCCATTTCTTCACTGGGTGTCAAGTTCAAACCTCTTACAGCGTTTTGAAAGCACCGTTGCCAGGCTCTGAAGCTTTCTGATTGGTCACTGAATTGTGTTAACCAGCTCACAGTGGGCAAAATATCTGACAAAGTCTGAAATGTTCATGTTATCTTGTTGGGAAGACTGGTGTACAACTTGACGTTGGGAAGGGTGGAGGGCTGCATTGGGAGAACTGTGTCTGCCATCTGCACTGGTTATTTACCACATTACTATAAGGATGATGCATATCTGGTGTGAACTGTGATGGCTGAGCTGAACCTCTTGTAGGTAGTGTGTGATAAAATTCAGCATCATCTAAGCTGACATTGTGATATCACATACATTGTTCTGCTCAACATATTCACTTGTCCACTGCATAACATCAACAGTTGTTCCCGGGGGGCTCATGGTTACCATAGTCATTGGTGTCAACCTGCCTCTAGAGCCTCAGCTTCGGCTACTGCTGCAGCGGTTTCTCTTGCTAACACCATTTTATCCTTTTTTGCCTCCAATTTGGCTTTCTCCACCTTCATTCTTTCCTCCTCATCTGCGTACATTAAGCGCGCCCTGGCTGCTTCGGCTTTTGCTCTGGCAATAGCACCTGCGGCATTTGTAGAGGAAGTGCTCGATCACGAACAAGATGAATACGATCTGGTTTTGGTGAGGGTGTAGTCTCCATTGCATACACAACTGGTCAGAGCACAGTCAGTCACAAGATGAATTCAGTTCTGTGACCTTACAGACACTCCAGATTTCTTAGAGTCACTTTGAACTGAGTGGGAAAGAAGAATTAAAGTCTTCCTTCTCTCAATGACCTGTAGCCATGGCTAGCTGTCGAATTGATCATGGCAAAAAATTACATTTACATTTTAGCAAGTGGAAATACCTTGAATATTGTCAAATGTAGCTAGTATTTCCTATTATAAGAGTACACTAAACCAAATTAAAGATGATTAAGCCTAGTTCTAGCCATTTTTCTTACTAATTTCAAGCTTGAAATAAGCTTGTTCTATTGGCAGATAATTTTGCACATTTTTAACATAGAAAGAAACAAAATTATCTGCCAATAGAATAAAACCATTTAAATCTTGAAATGAGTCAAAAATATCTTGAGGTTTAATAATCTTATATTTGGTTTATTGTAATCATATAATAGGAAATACTAGATAAACCTGACTATATTCAAGATATTTTCACTTGCTAATATGTCTTTTTTCGTACTGATTGATTTCCCCCTCTGTGCCTTAATCAATAAAGCTACTCAGGAGCATGAGAGCTATTCAGTGAGGTTGCAATGTGAGAGAAGCAAAGTACTTAGTTTATAGACAAACTGGTGGCATTTGTTTGTTTCCACTATCGGATGCCAAAACATGATAACTTGTTCAGCCTTTCTAGCAATTTGACAGGTAGTTGCCACACTAAGACGACTCTTAAGACTATGCTCATGCATAATCTAAGTATAAGCCTTCACATGAAATATCTTATTAAAACCCCAAGCCCATCGTTTACGTTTTATTCAGGATTCCAGTAGACTTAAGGGAGATAAACAAGCTCTGCAATTTGTGCACTGACCTAGGAACATCTGGCCTAAACTTGTTCCTGCTACCTTGAGTCTGTAGAATCTATCCAAAACTTTTCTCCCATGAAGATGGCAAATGCATCATGGCAAATGATATCATGATAAGATTTTGAGTTGCTGTTAGTCATGCTGCTACTAGGAAGAAAAGTACAAAACTAAAATGGTACAGCCGAGTGTTTCTACAAACAGTACTATACAACAGAAATGTAAACTTTCTGTTAAATCTAAACTTCCTGCTACAAAGGCATTTCTGTTTAAAATGTATATAAACAGTGGTTCTGATCCCATGAGATCCCATGAGTACCAGAGAGCCACTTTTGGGCCACAGAGCAAAGTCATTAACCCTTAAAGTGCACAGTACTTGTGCAATGATTGGATTCTTCCTCACTTGTAAATTGCTTTGTGTAAAAGAATCTGCCAAATGAGTAAAAGTTTCAAAAATATATACATTCACTGGCCACTTTAATAGGAACACTGGTATCCCTGGTCATTCATGCAATTATCCAATCAGCCAATCATGTGGCAGTGGCACAATGCATAAAATCATGCAGATACAGGTCAAGATCTTCAGTAAATGTTCACATCAAACATCAAAACAGGGGAAAATGTGATCTCAGTGACTTTGACTGAGGGATGGATGATGGTGCCAGATTGTCTGTTTTGAATATTTCAGAAACTGCTGATCTCTTGGGATTTTTATGCACAACAATCCATAGAGTTTTTTTTTTTTATCATATCATCTCTCATCTTATACAGACATGGAAGTTAGTACACATTGTAATATTTCCTGTAGTTGGGACACTTTTCACCTACATTTCACAATATGGGACATCTAATTGGTGGGAGACCTATCTCTAAAGCTCGTTGGAAAAACTGGGGCATTCATTACTTAAGGGACATTTATAATGACGAGGGGTCATGTTTGTTCAATAAAATAAAAATGTTAAAGAAAAAAACATGGCCTGCAGGGTTCTTCCTTTTTCTTTTACTTGCAGCTTAGGTCACTGCTAAAAGCACATGGTATCCCATGGCAATGTCTTTTGCCCACTCACCCAATTAGTGATTTTTTTAATGTTTATTTTTGCAGAAGCAATCTAAGGGTATCGTGTCCAGACTTTATAACGTTTTGGTGTAGTCAGCTTATTTTACATTATATTACACTTCGCCTGGTCTGTTTCCATCAGGCTCACTGATGCTGTGCCCACTGTTGCCTCAGATTCCTGTTCTTGGCTGACAGGAGTCAAACCTGATGTGGTCTTCTGCTATTGCAGACCATCTGCCTCAAGGTTCAACGTGTTTTGCATTCTGAGATGCTTTTCTGTTCACCACGGTTGTAAAGAGTGCTTATTTGAGTTATCGCAGCCTTCCGGTCAGCTCGAAACAGTATGACCATTCTCTTCTGACCTCTCTTCAACAAGGGTTTTTTTGTTTTTCACATAATTCTTTGTAAACACCAGTGTCTGTGGAGTATGCAAATCCTGGGAGAGCAGCAGTTTCTGAAATACTCAGACCAGGCCATCTGGCACCAACAACAATGCCAAAATCACTAAAATGCTGAATCAGTATCATTTTCACCATATTTTGATGTGAACATTAACAGAAGCTCTTAACTCTTAATCTCTTAAGCTCTTAATCATGCATTTGCATGATTTTTGGCATTGCACTGCTGCCACATGATTGACAACATGTGGCAGAATTGACAATAAAGTAGACTTTGACTTTGACTGATCGGATAATTGCATGAATAAGCAGGTGTACAGCTGTTCCTATTAAAATGGCCAGCAAGTGTTTGTATAAATGCAAAACCAACTCACCAGCCTTAGGATTATCTGGGTTCTTGTCTGGATGACAGGATAAAGCTTTCTGTCTGTATGCTTTCTTGATCTAAATAAAGAAAAAGATGATTAAATAAAAGAATAATTTTGCAAGCCGCAGCTGTGGTTACAAAAATACACTGTACTATGCGTGATTCAAACATAGCACGACCAAATACTCTCTTTCAAGAAACACAAATTTCACTCCACATCCTTCAACTTTGAATAGTATGTTCATGTCTTACTATGTTTCAGAAAACTAAGGGACTGCTTTTCTTGGGACCTGTCCAAGCCACTGTATGCTTCTTGGCAAACAAGATCATGATAAAATTTCAGACTCTATTGTTATTCATGCCGTTACTGGCAAGAACAGCACAGAACTAACATGTATAAGGGGGAGGAATCACGGAAAGGGGTGACAGTCACAGGAAAACACAATATGAAATATACTAGAAATTAGGGGGAAAAAAGGTGGTAATAACAGTTCACCACAGGTTTATAATGACTTGAGCCTGCTGAATATTACTACTGAGTGTTTTTATGCACTTCATGTTTAACCTCAAAGGATGCAAGTTAAAGTGGGTTTGACAAAAAAACATTATACTCACACACGCATGTTTGTCTTACTGTCCTTGTGAGGACCTTCCACTGTCATAATTATTAATGCAGCTATTTAATGCTATGCCTACACCCAACTCTAACCCCAGTAGCCAAAAATATGATAAATGAAAGCTGCAGTTTTTGTAAATACTAAGCACCATTTTTTTTTTCCTCATGGGAACCAGCCAAATGTCCCCACAAGATCAAAACTGTCATTTATTTCTATCCATGTGGGGACATTTGGTCCCCAACACGATATAAAAACACACACACACATACACAAATAAAAGCCATTCATAACTTAGGCACTTTGCTAAGATTTTAAATAAACCAGACTAAGTATTGAGAATACTGTAATTTTTGGAAAAGTCCTCTTTTTATACACATTATGAAAGTGAAGCTGCAATCAAGCTTTTAAAGTCAACCTGCAGTGAACCTCCAGTAGTTTTAAACAATTTAGACTGCACATATTATCCAATTGTTTGTGACGTTAATGACAATATGCTTTCGATTAAGCTGCTTTTACTGCTAGGGAGAAAAGGCAAAGCCAACTAAGAGCAAAATCAGTAGCGGAAAGTAGGATTCAGAGTGACACTAAAATTCAGAAAGGTTCTTCAATTAGATATGACTGAAAGGCATGATGGCCGAACGATGCAGCACTACAAAATCAAACAAAATCCCAAAACACTATCTAACCAAAAAAAAAAAATCTGACAACGAAACAAAAAATGAACAGACTTGTCACTTTCTCTAATCACTCTGAAAAACGTTTCCGTTGTCGTTTCCCTAAATGCTGTTGGATTTGGGTTTTTTTCTTGTGATAATGTTGTTTGTTGGATTTGCATGTTTGGATGTGTGATATTCATCTCTCAGCCTCTGTAAACAAGGGAGAGGTAACAGCAGTGTGTGATGTGATTCAAAGAGCGCAGTGTTATACTGATTTGAACAGTAAAGAATGAGCTAAATTAAAAAGTATTTTCTATACAGCAGTCTTTTTTTTTTTATTAGCGCACACATGCCCCCAGTACTGCAGGTCGTGCTCTTTTGTCCTTTCCCATTCGCATGAATGAACATTTCCTTCGATTTTTGTATTTTTTCCTTAGATAGATATATAAAGGGCTTCAAAACAGTGAATTGTATTTAAAAAATTTTACAGTTGTGAAAATAGAGATGCACCGATCTGATACTGAGAATCGTTCTATCTGATATTTGCCTTAAATGCTGAATCAGTATCATATTCAACATATTTTCATCCACTGACATGATTTGTAAACAGGGTGAGCTCTGTGACCATCATCCTAACCTAACAGTGGTATTCTGAAGTGGTCATGTGTGCATGTTACTGTATATCATATAACTGATTATCAGCATATACCTACAGCCCTTGTGTTGTCTATGTCCTTTCTGTGTAGCACTGAAACTTTCTGGAAGGAAACACAACTATGTTGGAGAGCTAAGGACCCCCCTCCCTGAGTCTGGCAAGAGCAAACACACATGTGCCTTTATCCTAATAATCCAACAAGTCATGGTTCAGTCGGTTGGCTTTCCGAAGCTAAACATCATTATCGTTTGCTGGCCTTGACCTGGGAATTTAGACAGCAGAGGCACGTCGAGACACACTTCCCTTTCTTCTATGCTATTTACCTTGTCTCTAATCCACCACGCTGTTGCACTCTTCTGGGGAAAAAAATTAGCCAAGGGAAAACAGCTTTTCCCATGAGGTATGATCCATATCTGAGTTTACTCTGAGCTCTTTCACTCTTGAGATAAGGTTCAAAAAGAGAACAGCCGATAAGTTTACCCTGGGTTCAAATTAAAACCCATAAGATGAGAGGGCTAATTTGATTTCCTGTCAGCTCGAGCCTCCGGAGCTGAGCTTTCAACATTGAGTTTCTGAGCACTTGCTGAGGGATCGACACACTGCCCGAGTGCAAAGAAGGTGAAAAAAGTGCAAATGTCTTCGAGCATGTTGCCAAGATGGAAGATATGCACCAATTCTTCTTGTATAGAGATGAGAATCAAAATTCCAGGAAGCCTTTGCCCAATTTGCAAATTGGTTAATTCAGTAACATACCCATACATATCTGTAAGATGTGTTTGCACACAACGTAATAAGGGTCAGGGTTAGTTCTAGTACTGACGAACAAGCTGACATAGCCAGTTGATGCTAACCAATGCTAGCTAGTAATATTACCTGAGAGGCATGCTCATCTTGCACCATATTCCTCAGTACTATCTAAATCTAAATCTAATGTAACAGTACTTTGAAATATTCATAAAGGGTACTGTTCAATATTCAATACGAACACAGTGCAATACAAGCTAAGTGTACTTATACTATGGCACTGTTCTTGATTCTGATTGTTCAGATGGTTTTGATTAATCTTCTAGAACAGAACAGCTCTGAGAAGTGCTGGTTGTAATCCACTTGTTTTAATATGTTGCATTCTATAACATCTAAATCATATTCGCCAAATACTCTGCATCATTTAAAGTAGCCTAAAACCAAACAAACTGTTGTTGTGTATAATGCATAGGCTTAATTGTTAAAAAGTTGGTATGGTCAAGATTCCTGTAAGAAAGTTGTTTGTTTAACATTTACTCAGTGCTTTGTGTCATTCAAATGTAATGATTTTTCCTTTCAGTTTTCCAGAGAGAAAATGAAAAAACAAGAGAGGTGAACTGTTTAAATTTGCTATATTGTACAGACGGGTGAATGTAAAGGAAAAAACCTACATCAAAACAGTGTCTTAGCAAGATGTTGGGCTACCTCACACCACAAGAAGAGCTTCACTGCACCTTGGCATGGATGCCACTAGATACTGCCTGAATTATGGCATGTTGCTCCACAAAAATCTCCATATCTGGAGACTCCAGATCTGGTGACTGTGGTGGTCATAGCATAGGATTTACATCATTTTCACACACATCAAACCATTCAGCGAGCCCTTGTGTCCTGTGGATGGGGACACGGACAACCTGGAAGAGACCACCCCAATCAGGACAGAAATAATGTATGGTCTTTGTGGACTTCTGTACCTTTATCCTATGATGATTTCTATCCTGATTGGGGTGGTCTCTTCCAGGTTGTCCGTGTCCCCATCCACAGGACAACCTGGAAGAGACCACCCCAATCATGATAGAAATCATCACAGGATAAAGGTACAAAAGTCCACAAAGACCATGTATTATTTCTTTTTTTTTTCTTGTGATCTCAAGATAACAAAAGTTGTTTTCTCAAGATCACAACTTATTTTTCTCCTATGTCAAAATGCATTATTAGGCATACATACTATACATCAGGGAGCTCCTTAACAGAAACTAGCTGATACAGTGGAAGAGTTACGGCCTTAGAGACCTAAGGTTGTGGGTTCGACCCTGAGCTCGGGGGACCGTGTGGCGTTTGACTATATTTTTTCCAAATTTCTCCTTCGGGATCAAAAAAGTACATCTAATAAATTCCATTCTAATGCCCAGTTTTTGTTTTGTTATCCGCTGCTATGAGTCTGAATGGATCACACAAATACTGTCATAATTAAGCATTAAATCAATGCACTTTTATAACATTGAATGTTTTAATCAATTGAAAATAGAAACTAAAGACACATATTCAAGCAATGCTTATTTTTGATGTATCGAAAATGCATCGTATGGAGACATCACTGTATCGAATATGAATTTTGTGTATCGTTACACCCCTAATTTTTATCCATTGTACAGACCATTACATAACAAATGATCAGAGTCAGATGGGGCATTCTGAAAGTACATTCTATATCATTACCATATCAAGCTATATGATGATATAGCACAGGTGATATTGGCATTGGATAGTCTACATCAGTGTTTCTCAAATGGAGGTATTACAAAGGAGACGTAACAGAAGAGGAAAACTGTCACTTCTAACGATATGATTAAAATGGATTTAACAAGTAATTAAGTATGAATTTCTGAGCACCAGAACCAGCTGTATTTTGTCATAGGGTTGAACCTAATAATTAAAAGGAAGTGCTGTGACAAAGCAAATTGGACAAGTGGCAATACAGGACCACTTAAAATGTTACCAAAATGGAAATATATGAAATGGGATTTACATCACACTCTCTCACTATCTGTTATTAAATAATACATTTCTATATATTGTGATCTGCAACATATGGTTAATTGCTGCAAAGAATGCTCTTTTATAGCTTCAGATATATTTCTAGTAAAGCAAAGTGCTACTTGGATTAAAAGATCAATGAAAGGGGGTACTGTAGCCAAAAAAAAATGTTTGAGAACTACTGCACTACATCATTCTGATCACGCGCCAGGCACGCAAGAAGTGCAAATGTGGACTTTTCACACTCGGAGTTACGCTGTACAAGAGTGCCACCTGTGGACGTAGCACTAAACATGCACTGATCTGACCGCCTGATGAATTTTATGCAGTGAACACGGCTGATCTTGACTGACAACACAGTTCTTGAATTAAACATCAAACCCTTTTAAAGCCCACCTCCATCCCACCTCCGCTGTTGCATCTAACAAGCTCTCAGCTGTTTCAGCTACTAAGTGGATCTCAGGACCACATCAGTATCAGGTACTGTTCTTGAAAAAGTGTAAACTGTGATTGGTACATCCCTATTTAAGATTTTAACAAGGCTCTAGGTTGAATTTAAAGCTTACATACAGGTAATACAGCCATACAGATATTTCAGAACTATCTTCTTTATTAGTAAGCATGTCCTCTTCTTACAAACTAATAAGCTGAGACATGCAGTGGTCTACTTGCTATTTATGTGTAGGCCCAATCACCTAAATACGTACATCATCTCTGAAAAAAAAACAGCACGAACTTGCTGAATAAGAACTGACTGATGTCCTAAAAACCTTTTCTATGTAGTTACATGATTGTTATTGTTCTTGGCATATGTGTAGCAGTCTGGGAAAACCAGTCGGATGTCACTTCGGATAGAGTCTTTAAAACAGAAAAAAAAAGTCTAAAAATCAGGTTTTGAACACAATTAAGTTAATAATGTACTTCGACACCTTTAATGGTGTGAAATGTGGAAAGGTTTTATTTCCTCCTGTCTACCTTTCTGCAACGATCATGTTGGGTAAGGAGCCAATTTAACAAACACAGAGGTAAAAACATTCAGTCTGCCTAAAGATGTGTAAAACCTCACTAGCTACAGGTGATTTCCTCACACAGTGAATGTCTCGCTTCGATGTAGTAGAAGTAGTTGGATAGTTACATGCCACAGTGAAACAGACATAACCCTAATCAGTTCAGTTTATGATCCGATACCAGCTGTCAAAACATCTGCGGAACAAGTTTTTAAATGTTTAAATGGCCTAATAACACTATGGAAGTTTACACAGCAGATCAGAACGCACTGAACTAATCAGCGATAAGATCTAAAGATGAACATAAGATGATAGATCAGAGTTTCAGCTTTCATTTCCTGATATTTACATCAAGATGCGTTAAACAGCTTAGAACATGGCACCTTTCATTTGAACCCACCTAGTTTGTAAGTGATCAAAAATATTGGAACATGCAACTGACAGGTGTTTCTTGTTCTACAAAATGTATTAACAGCGTTGGGTTGTGTGGGATCCAATAAATATAAATAAAATTCTATATGAAAGAAATAATTATATACATATAATGTGCCTAATGTGTGAATAGCTGGATCACAGCCTTAGGTTCTGTTTGTTTGTATTGAAGAAGGTAGAGGAGTTCTTAGCTGCCAGATGTTTAAGAGCCACTGCACTCTCAGACACAAAGGCACCAAACAGTACTGTCTCTTGTCACTGCAGTGGGACATCTTTTACCTTACTTTAATTATTTTATAGCAAAGCTTTAACGGTACATCAGCTGTCCTTAAGATCCAACAACTAAACTGTAAATTATTTGTCGTGAAAGATAAATACTAAAGGTACAGAACATGTGGCTTTGATTATACTACAAAGGTACATCTTCTGTAACTGATATCTAGATCAAGGAAATGTACAGTCTGGTACCTTTATTTCTCAGACTGTGCTGTAATTGGCTATTTATTGGCACAGTACAAAAGTAATACATATTCACTATTTAAAAAAAAAAAAACTAATCATAAGCCTTGCTTTCATATTAAAAAAAATAACAATTAGCCAGGATCTACTTAATTATTGTCATGTATGAAGATATAAACATGAGCCTAAATGCATGAAAGTTGAAGAGTGTGTCAGCAGAGTAACAGTGTAATAACTCAGAGCAGTGATCCAGTCTGGAACAGCCCTGAGCTCCACACCTAATACAGCATTTAGTGTCTAATTTTCTGCCAGATGTTGATTTATTAAATCCCTGTAACAGTGTTTCAGTCATTTCCTACACCAGAACACTGCTGGCTAACTCACTACCACGAGTCTTAATAATCATTTCGGGCTTTTTTACTGCACCTCTTTGGCTGTCGCTGTTCCTTCAATTCCTAGTAAACCGTACAGGTCCATTTGTAATATTTCTTTCGTAGAAGCCATATTTTTTTTAAAGACTAGCGCAAATGAAACGTTAATAAATGTGTGCCTATTTTGAAAATGTAGCACAGTATAAACGCTTCCGGTTTACGAACATACAAAATAAAAGTCTTTTAAAACGTAAAGTAGGTTAGTGGATAAATACAGCATTCTGTATACATGCATATCTCGTGATCAGGTGACAAATTATATTTTAATTTAGAGCGCTAATATAAAATGTGGCCGCAGCGGTTTTCTGTGGGTTTTTTTTTTTTTGTTTGTTTGTTTTTTTCAAATAAATGCGCTAGGGATGACGTAACGTGACGTGCGTGACGTAAACAGCCGAGCAGAGCCATGGTGCCCACCTTTCACTTCACTACTGTGACTTTTTTCCCTTTAATATGTTTCAGATGCTTAATATACAATGATACACTATAAATTAGTAGTAGTAGTAGCAGTAGTAGTATCACTGTGTCTGCATGGGTTTCCTCAGGGTTCTCCCACCTCCTAAAAACATGCAGGTGGCTAAATTGCCCCAAAGTGTGAGATCTACAATTTTGAGATGCCAATCAGCCTACAACACATGTCTTTGGACTGGAGTACCCAGTGGAAACCCCCGAAGCACTGGAAGAACATGCAAAGTCTGCACACACAGGGCAGAGGCAGGAATCAAACCCCCAACCCTGTAGGTGTGAAGCAAATGTGCTAATCACTAAGCCACCATGCCCCCAATTATTATCATCATCATCATCATCATCATCATCATCAAGCTCCGAGGTCCCCAGTTTGATCCTGAGCTCAGGCTACTGTAGGTTTCTGTGCAGTTTCTCCATGCCTCCATGGGTTTTCCTTCAGTTCTCTGGTTTCCTCCCATCTCCCAAACACATGCCAGTAGGTGGACTGGCTGTCATAAATTAACACTAGGTGTGAATGAGTGTGTGAATGTGTGTGTGCACATGGTGCTTTATGCGTAATGGAATATTGGCCCATCCAGGTTGTATTCCTACTTCACACCCGGATAGGCTCTGGATCCACCACCACCCTGACCAGGATAAACCGATTACTAGTGTCTAGTAGCTGTAGCAGTAGCAGGATTAGAAGTAGCAGTAGTAGCAGTAGTAGAAATAGTAATAGTAGCAGTAGTAATAGCAGTAGCAGTAGTAGCAGAAGTAGTACTGGTAGTAGTAGTAGTAGCAGCAGCAGCAGCAGCAGCAGCAGTAGTAGCAGGATTAGTAGTAGTAGTAGCAGCAGCAGTAGTAGTAGCAGTAGTAGCTGTAGCAGCAGTAGCAGCAGCAGCAGTAGAAGTAGTAGTAGCTGTAGCAGTAGTAGTAGTAGCACCAGCAGTAGTAGTAGCCTGTAGTAGCTGTAGCAGCAGTAGCAGCAGCAGCAATAGTAGTAGTAGTAGCAGCAGTAGAAGTAGTAGTAGCTGTAGCAGCAGTAGTAGTAGTAGGCCCTTAACCCTAAATGCTCAGTTGTATAAATGAGATAATTGTAAGTTGCTCTGGACAAGGCCAATGTAAAAAAAAAAAAAAAAAAAAAAAAAAAAAAAAAAAAAAAAAAAAAAAGTAGTAGTTGCTGTTGTTGTTGTATTAGTAGTAGTAGTAGTAGTAAAACGAGTAGGTCATATCTAGTGTAAATTGCAGTTACAGCACATGCCCAGCAGATGGCACCATATGCTTAAAATGACCTGATTCACAGTCATCTAGGCCAGGTTCAGACAGGGATGTGTGTTTACATCAACAAAAAAAAACCATGTAACCTTGTTGTAATTCTAAACAACTAGCTATCATTCTCGGCCATGTTATTAACCTGACTCAGTCATGTGAGTATCTGCTTTAGGAGGATTCAGCAATTTACATTTACAGCATTTGGCAGATGCCCTTATCCAGAGCAACTTACAATCATCTCTTTTTTTTTAAATACAGCTGAGCAGTTGAGGTTTAAGGGCCTTGCTCAAGGGCCCAGCAGTGAAAACCCGTTCTTTAGCGCTTTATTCTGCATTTTCTTGCTCCTGTAGTTGTTTTATGTCCTGTCGATGTGATGTTTCTTCTGCTGTTTGATAATGTTGGTTGAATGTTTGAAGATGATGCACAGCAACCTGATACCCCGTGATAAAAGTAAAGTTTATCTAGTTTAAATCACTTTCACTCCATTCGTGTGCCAGTGATTAGGTAATGTTTTTGGCTGCATGCCTTCACACATACACATTTACCATCTTGATTGGATAAAAAGCTGTAAGAAAGTTTTCAGCGTAGCCTACACTTAACACAATGTCAAATTCAGAGATAAACAGTGATATTCTTTAAATATGCTAACATCTTTGTATCATAATCTTAAAAAAATGGTTCAATCTGGAACCCTTTCGATTCTTCAGTTGTGACTCTGGCAGAAATCCTTAAAGGTTCTATGTAGAACCATACAACTCAGAGTTTTTCTATCAGAATGGGTTCCAAACACATTCTTAATGCTTATTTTTTTCACTAAGAATGTATTGTAAACACACATACCTTGTAATTACAATACTTACTCATCATACTGTTTAATCTCTTCATATTTCTGTTTGGTCATATTGTAAATCCAGTAGATTTTAATTCATATATGTAGCGTTTTTCTCATTATCATTCTAGACGCTACTTTTCAAGGAAGCTCATGTCCTTCACTGTATGCAACAGGATGTTACATACACTAATGGACAAAAGTTTGTGGACACCTGACCATCACACTCATACTGTGTGTGGTTCTTCCCCAAACTTTTGCCACAAAGTTGGAAGCACAGAATTGTCTAGAATGTCTTTGTGTGCTGTAGCATTACAGTTTCCCTTCACTGGAACTAAGGAGCCCAAACCCGTTCCAGCATGACAATGGTGGACAATGTGCACAGGGGCACATGGAGCGAGCACCATGATGACATTTACCAAGGTTGGAGTGGAAGAACTTGAGTGGCTTGGACAAAGCCCTGACCTCAACCCCACTGAACACATTCGGGATGAATTGGAATGCAGACTGCGCCCCAGGCGTTCTCGCTCGACATCAGTTCCTGACCTCACTAATGCTCTCGTGGCTGAATGGGCAAATCCCCACCGCATGTGGAAATCCTTCCTGGAAGAGTGGAGGTTAATATAACAGCAAAGGGGGACTAATTCTGGAATGGCATTTTGAAAAAGAATGTAAGGATGTGATGGTCAGGTATCTATCTATCTATCTATCTATCTATCTATCTATCTATCTATTGTCCTTTATTTTTTGCTTGGCAAAATTTATGGGCAAGTCAAATTTCTCATAAGTGATATTTTACTTGGCCAATAAAACCAATTCTGATTCAAAACTCTTATTGATTAACACTCTAAGTAAAAATTCTATATTTTATTATGACAGAGTATTTACTCTTTGTGAGGTATTTCAATGAATTGGTTTCAAATGTAATTGTTCATTTAGGCTTGAATTTCCCCTCAAAGCTTTTGCTATCTGTAGTAGCCTTTGCAAAGTATGAACTTTTGTCCTGATATCTGAAATACCATTCATGCCTCTCACCAGCATGCCTTTTAAAACATGCCCCTCTTCCGCTCAAGCCCCTCCTCTGCTCATGTGTTGGCTTGAGGCACATTTTTGTCTTGGGTGTGACAGATAAAAAAAAAAAAACATCCCTGTATATCACAAAAATTTGCAAAAAAAAAATGCAGAAATGTCGCAAGAGAACAATGCTGGGCTTGTCTCCACCACCATCTTCTCTCTGTCTCTACTGAACACACCCTGCTAAAACCCAAAACATGCCTTTATATACATATATATGCTTACTGTCCACTTTACTGAGAATATCTGTATACCTGCTTATTCGTGCAATTTATCCAAATCAGCAGTGCAATTCATAAAATTATGCAGATGAAAGTCAAGAGCTTCAGTTCACATCAAACATCAGAAAAAGATGAGGGGAAAGCCATTGGAATTAAGAAAGATTGAACAGATTTTTTTTTATTTCATCACCACCACCAGAAAATGCCATGTGTGCATTAGTAAATGTGCACTAGGCCTAATGCTTATTCACTATCAAACTCAATTATACTGTATGTATCACTCTTTTTATTCATTTTCAGTTGGTTTGATGATAAAAAGTAGCACATTCTGATAAGTGGCCAGTGAGGGTGGAGCGACTACACTGTGTATGCGAGTTAACATTAACACTTACAGTGCTGAAGGAACTCGATGGACTGCTTAAAATGTAGCAGGAACACCAACACTGTGGAATTAATTCTTATAGTACTGAATAACAGTGTTGCAGCCTCACAGCTCCAGAGTCCCCGGTTCAATCCTGAGCTCCAGTAACTGTCTGTATGGAGTTTCTCTGGATGGTCTCTCCATGTCCGTGTGGGTTTTCTCTAGTTTCTCCGATTTCCTCTTACCTCTCAAAAACTGGCTACTCTAAATTGTCTCTAGGTGTGAATGAGAGTGTGATACAGCGGTTACTGAAAGTGAGCGAGTGAATACTGAACAACAATCTACAGTATTGTG
The DNA here is from genome assembly GCA_022758105.1 of Pangasianodon gigas. Classification (NCBI taxonomy): domain Eukaryota; kingdom Metazoa; phylum Chordata; class Actinopteri; order Siluriformes; family Pangasiidae; genus Pangasianodon; species Pangasianodon gigas. Next base: position 20,316,142 of record CM040463.1, on the reverse strand, counting down.
TTTTTCTCTTTCAGTGTATATTTGTGTCCCTTATTTTTAGAAAGACCAGATGGCAACAACGGTTACCCTTTAATGCTTAAACATTAATGATTAGTTCATTAATAGAATTAAGACAATTTAAAGTGGTTATATTTTTGTTTCATAGTAGCGCTTCACATTACCACTTTTGACCAGCGCTTGGACTCTGAATAGATGAGACATTTATTTTGACAGGGATAATAAATGCATACTTCTCTGTCCAGTTGTCTTTACATTGTTTCTGTGTGCCACATCAGCATTTTTGAGACCCTGACGGACAGTAATCGAAATTTCCATCCATCCATTTTCTGTACCGCTTATCCTACACAGGGTCACAGGGAGCCTGAAGCCTATCCCAGGGGTCTCGGGGCACAAGGCAGGGGGACACCCTGGACGGGGTACCAACCCATCACAGGGCATAATCTCACATGCACTCATTCACACTCTATGGACGATTTAGAGATGCCAATCAGCCTACATTGCATGTCTTTGGACTAGGGGAGGAAACCGGAGTACCCAGAGGAAACCCCCGAAGCACGGGGAGAACATGCAAACTCTGCACACACAGGGCGGAAGTGGGAATCGAACCCCTACCCCGGAGATATGAGGCAACAGTGCTAACCACTCATTTACTTTTTTTTAAAACATATTCTGTTGATTAACACCAATAACCTCAGCTCTAAAATTAGAATAGGATGTTTCTAGGAAAAAGAATGGCTAACAATCTAGTGTGTATATACTATTACAGTTTTTCACAATTGCTAAGACAATAAACCCCATTCTCTGAACCAAATTCTCAATAGCCTAAACCAATTTCTCGAATAAATCACTCTTTCTGCAAAACCTTAAACAAGTTCAGGCAGTTAGACACTGTTTGCAAATCTCATGCACTCTTTTTGCTAAACTCTAAACGCATTCTCACTCACTATAACACAATTCACACTGTGATGAACTTGTGTTGCAAAACACTAAACACAGGACAGCAAAACTTAAACGCAACTAAAGCACAGTTGTCATCGTTTACACACAACGATTCAAAATTGTTCACACTTGTTTCTAATTATGTGATGAGAAGGCACAAAATATAAGCCAGTTCACAGATGGCACGGGTACATCCATCAACTATGGATAACAATATGAGAGATAGAGGAAGAGTGCATATACGAGGTGGTGGACGAAGAGGATGAGGAAGAGTAAGACCAAGAACAGTAATTTCAGATGAAATTAGAGCTACTGTGATAGACCATGTTCTTGTGCATGGAATGATTATGAGCGAGGCAGGACAAAGAGTTCAACCTAATTTGAGCAGATTCTCTGTGGCCACCATAATCAGGACATTCAGAGAAGAGAACAGGTAATATTTTTTTACACTGTATTTTCATCATTTCAATGAGTAATTCACTTTGTCAATATACTGTAAAGTGAACTGGAAAAATAAAGAAAAGCTGTCCAAACAGACAACATTT